>JAMWET010006235.1:2500-46362 GCA_024036415.1 Prochilodus magdalenae
AAATGGGAAAATAAGCTAGCCTATCCTTTAGCAGCCGCTCAAAACTACCTGGAATCAACCATTTCACCATTGACATCCATTAAAAGTTAAAAGCTTGTTTTATCTTCTCCTGCAAACAGTTACCAGATCTGAGCTTTTCCATCGCTGTTCAGTGCAAACTCTGTGCCTTCATATTTTGTATTCGCGCCATTGGAAAACACGATCTGTAGTTTGAATTGTATGAGCGTTTTAGCATGAATGGACCAATAGAAATAATCCGAAACTACAAAGCATGTAGCTCAGTTAAAGTGGAGATCTCCAAGGTAAAAAAAACAAACCCTTTAGTAAAATGTAGAAGTTCCTCCCTTCAGTCTTTTCAGTCAGTCAGTCTTTCAAAATTACATCTTAAAATTGCTACCTGGATGAAATACACAAACCACCTATTTGAGTTACAGTGGAGATCCCCAAGGTAAAATACTTCCCAGTGTCAGTAGAAGTTCCTCCCCTTAGACTTTCAATCAGACAGGTTTTTATTTGTTCAGTCTTTTTAGTCAGTCTGTCCTTCAGTCTGTTCAGTCAATCAGTCTTTCAGTGTTTCAATCAGTCTTTTTCATTTAGTCAGTCAGTCTTTCCAATCAATCAGTCTCTCAGGCTTAATAGTCTGTCTTTTAGTCTCTCCCATCAGTCTGTCTTTTAGTCTCTCCCATCAGTCTGTCTTTCAGTCTCTTCCATCAGTCTGCCTTTTAGTCGTTCCCGTCAGTCTGTCTTGTAGTCTCTTCCGTCAGTCTGTCTTGTAGTCTCTCCCATCAGTCTGTCTTTCAGTCTCTCCCCTCAGTCTGCCTTTTAGTCTTTCCTGTCAGTCTGTCTTGTAGTCTCTTCCGTCAGTCTGTCTTGTAGTCTCTTCCGTCAGTCTGTCTTGTAGTCTCTCCCGTCAGTCTGTCTTGTAGTCTCTCCCATCAGTCTGTCTTTCAGTCTCTCCCCTCAGTCTGTCTTGTAGTCTTTCCCATCAATCTGTCTTTCAGTCTCTCCCATCAGTCTCTTTCAATCTCTCCCATCAATCTGTCTTTCAGTCTTTCCCATCAGCCTGTCTTTCAGTCTCTCCCATCAGCCTGTCTTTCAGTCTCTCCCATCAGTCTGTCTTTCAGTCCCTCCCATCAGCCTGTCTTTTAGTCCCTCCCATCAGCCTGTCTTTCAGTCTCTCCCATCAGCCTGTCTTTCAGTCTCTCCCATCAGCCTGTCTTTCAGTCTCTCCCATCAGCCTGTCTTTCAGTCTCTCCCATCAGTCTGCCTTTCAGTCTCTCCCATCAGCCTGTCTTTCAGTCTCTCCCATCAGTCAGTCTTAGTGTCTCCCATCAGTCTGCCTTTCAGTCTCTCCCATCAGTCTGCCTTTTAGTCTCTCCCATCAGTCTGCCTTTTAGTCTCTCCCATCAGTCTGTCTTTCAGTCTTTCAAAAATACTTCTTAAAATTTCTACTAGGATAAAGGACACAAACCATGTAGATGAGTTAAAGAATAGATCCCTGAGGTAAACTCCTCCTCCAGTCTCATTAGAAGCTCCTCCCTTTAGACCTCCACTGGAGTAACAGTACTTAAGTATGGAGAGTAACAGGAGCATGATTTATTATGGCTCTAATGTCCTATTATCATTTCTGGAAGAGACTCTAGTGTCAGTATTGAGGGTGGGGAAAGAAGGCGTAGAAAAACAGATGAGTGTGGGTTGAACAAACAGTAAATTTAAAACCCCACAATTTTAAAAACTGACCAGAAAAGCTAAAGACATGCAGTCAGGTGATTTGAAGATGCTAAATTGCCTCCTAGATGGTGCGTCTCGAGCTACCCTGCGATACACTGGCGGCCTGTCAAGGATGTTTCAACGAGTGCTGGGATAGGCTTCAGCATTCCCCATCTCCCAGAAGGATAGGCAGATGAATGAATGAATGAATGAATGTCTTGTATGTGGAACATGGTAATGAAATCCTGAGGTAGCCGGCGTATCTGTTACTTCACATCGACGTTCCTGTGTTTGTCGTTACAGCCGAGCGCAAGCCTCCTCTCTTCAACATGAATGCTATGAGTGCCTTATATCACATTGCTCAGAACGATTCCCCCACGCTGCAGTCCAATGAGTGGTGAGTGCCCACACTAACATACAGGCTCGCTAGTTTACCTGGTCCCATGCTTGGTGGTATATACGCTCTGTCGTGTAATGAGGCATCAGGCTATACGGGTCTGTACCCCGCCCTGGTTTTACTGAGGTTAAGGGGTCACATGGCCCGAACTGACGTCATATGTAAAACACTCCAGCTCAAGCGACGTGCTACAGTGACTTCCTAAGTGTCAGTGTTTATATGTGGTGTTTATTGTATGTAGTTTTCTAGATTTATATTTTCATTTTATAAATATACTTATATATGTGTTATTATGGTCATTTTATCATTTATATTTATTATACATTATATTTATCATCTGTACAGTTAGTTTAATTGGTAGTGCAATCTAATCAGTCAATCAATCAATTAATCCGTTTTCAGTAAATTCAGTCAGTCTTTTCCATCAATCAGTACTTCAGTCTTTTGAATCAGTCTTAAAATGTTTATTAACATATTAATAAAATGTTTGAAATGTTTATTAGCATATGTATTATTAACATATTAATTTAGTCTTTTTAATCAATCAATATTTCAGTCTTTTTAGACCGTCTCTGTCTTCTCAGTCAATCAATCAATCATTCCTATGTTTAGTATATTCAATCAGTCAGTTAGTAATTTAGTCTTAAGATGTTTATTAACATATTAATTTAGTCCTTTTAATCAATCAGTCTTTCAGTCTTTTCAGACAGTCTTTCTGTCTTGTCAGTCAATCAATCAATCAAGCAGTCAATCCATTTTTCAGTATATCGTCGCTGTCCAATGAAAAACATGTATCTCCATTTTTGACTTTTATGCATCATTTGAAAACAGCCGCTGCCATTTACACACTGTGAGATTCGCATGATGAATGGACCAACTGAAATGGCCCAGAAGCGCTCGGAAGGACGTCTGGTTCCATTGACTTACATTAAAATCGAATGAGGTTTTTGGCCTCTCCTGTAAAGTTGCCATTTTGGAGATACTTGTTTTTCTTTGGACAGCGACGATATTCTATCAGTCAGTTCTATCAGTCGATCTTAAAATGTTTATTAACATATTAATAAAATGTCTTTTACAGGAAACAAATGTAAAGACTGTATTGATTTTGGTGCTGTAATTGAATTTTAGTGCATGGGTTCTGTTTTTAGTTTTGAAAAAAAAAAAAAAACATTTACATTACATGTACATTTATGGCATTTAGCTGACGCTCTTATCCAGAGCGACTTACAAGGTTAATTACGTTACAGGTGGGCTAATGTAGTGTTAGGAGTATTGCCCAAGGACTCTTATTGGTGTAGCACAGCGTAGTCACCCAGACTGGGATTCGAACCCCAGTCTCCCACATGTGGTGGGGGCTCTCTGACGGGCATTTTGAGTTAGCCTAGATTGTACACCTTTATATTTCAATGTGTAGTTTAAAAAAAAACATTCAAAAAAACTTTAACGTTAACTACACAGTAGGATAAAGTACCCCGATGTTCAGTGATTATTTATTATTAATAACAATCAATGATAAATTCGATTCAAACTTGGCTATGGATGCCAAGCAACAAAGATTCCAACCAATCAGATTTTAGAGCTGAACGAGAGGACTATGAGGGAATAGCAATGGCGCTTGTGCAGGTGGGCTTGTGACTTGGAGGGTAATATTAACTTCCTGTTTGTGGCATCTTAGTATATATAGTATATATAGTAGGATAAAGTACCCCAATGTTCACTGACTATTTATTATTAATAACAATCAATGATAAATTTGATTCAAACTTGGCTATGGACGCCAAGCAACAAAGATTCCAACCAATCAGATTTGAGAGCTAGAACAGTAGATCAGTTTAATAAACCCAGGCCGACTGTAAAGAGATCTGCATGAGTGTTAGTTTGAATGATGAAATGGTACGCGTGTGTGGTCTGTTGCTGGGGTTGTGTTTCACGTTGCTCTTGTTTCCTCACTCTCTGTGTTTGGTGTTCTCGTGAAGGACGGACGCGTTCCGGAGCTTCGTTGACTACTGCCTACTAAAGATACCTCAGGACAGACCCTCCTCAGCAGAACTACTGCGGGTGAGTGCACGCTCTCCGCCGCTCAGAGAATTGGGTGTGTTGGGTTGCAGAGTGTGTGAAGCACCACCGACTTTGACAGGAAGGGGCCGTCTGACTGACATGGAGCACAACCAGCCTAGTGTGTATGGGCTGTCTGACTTTCACCAGTATTCCGGTACATCGGGTCACTGATGTGCAGTGTACAAGCAGTGTAAGCCATGCTAACTGGTTAGCCTGTTTAATGGAGCTGCTGACTCAGGGACATGTGTAGATAGACCATGGCATATGATGTAGTCCACTTTGATTTTAATGTAGCGGCCGTATAGGAATTTGCAGTCTTTTGGGATTAGGCCTGGCGTAAGAGTGTTTACTGCACTCCCCTTTGCTGATGCGTCAAGTTGCCCAGACACCTTTTTGTGCATTGTGTGTGTGTGTGTGTGTGTGTGTGAGAGAGAGTGTTCACTACAGTGTGTGTGTGTGTGTGTGTGTGTGTGTGTGTGTGTGAGAGTGTTCACTACAGTGTGTGTGTGTGTGTGTGTGTGTGTGTGTGTGTGTGTGTGTGTGAGAGTGTTCACTACAGTGTGTGTGTGTGTGTGTGTGTGTGTGTGTGAGAGTGTTCACTACAGTGTGTGTGTGTGAGAGTGTTCACTACAGTGTGTGTGTGTGTGTGTGTGTGTGTGTGTGTGTGTGAGAGTGTTCACTACAGTGTGTGTGTGTGTGTGTGTGTGAGAGTGTTCACTACAGTGTGTGTGTGTGAGAGTGTTCACTACAGTGTGTGTGTGTGTGTGTGTGTGTGTGTGTGTGTGTGTGAGAGTGTTCACTACAGTGTGTGTGTGTGTGTGTGTGTGAGAGTGTTCACTACAGTGTGTGTGTGTGTGAGAGATCACTAGTGTGTGTGTGTGTGTGTGTGTGTGTGAGATCACGTGTGTGTGTGTGTGAGAGAGAGAGATCACTAGTGTGTGTGTGTGTGTGTGTGTGTGAGAGAGATCACGTGTGTGTGTGTGTGTGTGTGTGTGTGTGAGATCACTAGTGTGTGTGAGAGAGAGAGATCACTAGTGTGTGTGTGTGTGTGATCACTAGTGTATTCACGTGTGTGTGTGTGTGTGTGTGTGTGTGTGTGTGATCACTAGTGTATTCACGTGTGTGTGTGTGTGTGTGTGTGTGTGTGATCACTAATGTGTGTGTGTGTGTGATCACTAGTGTGTTCACGTGTGTGTGATCACTAGTGTGTGTGTGTGTGTGTGTGTGTGTGTGTGTGTGTGTGTGTCCACGTGTGTGTGTGTCCACGTGTGTGTGTGTCCACGTGTGTGTGTGTCCACGTGTGTGTGTGTGTGTGTGTGATCACGTGTGCGTGTGTGTGTGTGTGTGTGTGTGTGTGTGTGTGAGAGATCACTAGTGTGTGTGTGTGTGTGTGTGTGTGTGTGTGATCACTAGTGTGTGTGTGTGTGTGTGTGTGTGTGTGTGTGTGTGTGTGTGTGTGTGTGTGTGTGTGTGTGTGATCACTAGTGTGATCACGTGTGTGTGATCACGTGTGTGTGTGTGTGTGTGAGAGAGATCAGTAGTGTGTGTGTGTGTGTGTTCACTAGTGTGTATGTAGGGGTTTCACTTCATGGATGGGTTCAGTTAACCCCCGCCCGCCCCCCCAGAACATCAGAGGGGACTCCAGGGGATTTTTGTATTACATCACCTCATCACTCCTCTGGAGTTCACATGTTTAGTAGTTTTGGACGTAGGACCGACAGTAGCTCCCGTTCTCACCTGTCCTCCGTCACCCCCTGTAGTGCCGAGTGTTTTAACTGCTACAGTGACATAAGAACCCAGGTGGACCCTCGGCTTGCTGAGCCTTGCCATTTGCATTGGTGTAACTGCTTCGAGCACGATTCTGGCCTCAGCTTTGTTTCGCGAAGTTGAGACGCTTGCCGCTGTCGCCGCTGAGCTTTGAGTGTTTATACTGTATTATGCAACACAAGTGTAATATAACTCAACTTGCATGCGAGTTTCACCATGTCCAGCCAGCCTGACAATCAGGGACCAAGCTCGCTAGCTCCTCGCGGTGATCAGGATGTGTCACCGTTTGCATTTTGAATAATTTGGCCCTAATGTATTTCTCAGTAAGCCTTATCCAGCATGCTGGCACTGCTTCAGTGTCTGCTGATTGATGTTCTAGTCCCGGCTCTTGCTTTTTTGCAAAGGCAGGGCTGGTCGGGACTGAAGTGACGTCCCTGGTGAAGGACAGTTAGCCTACAAGTGGGCTATAAACAAGGAAATCTGATCTGCCTGACACAAAAGCTTATACAGCAGGCCTCCACCTTCATAGCCCCCTAGTACTGAAATACCAGCATCAGCACACAAGCACAATTCAACTGAGCATGAACTCTATAACTAGCTCACAGTAACTTTCCTCAAAGCTGTGTTGTAACTAGAGGGAATAGCAACGACACTTGTGCAGGTGGGCTTCAGGCTGGATCTACGAATGACTTGGAGGGTCAAACTGAGGAAGAGCGCTAGACGTCACTATGCACTGTATTGGTGCCTTGTAACTACAGGGTGGGCCATTTATATGGATGCACCTAAATCAAATGGGAATGGTTGGTAATATTAACTTCCTGTTTGTGGCACATTAGTATATGGGAGGGGGAAAACTTTTCAAGATGGGTGGTGACCATGGTGGCCATTTTGGATCCAACTTTAGTGTTTTCAATGGGAAGAGGGTCATGTGACACATCAAACTGTTGAGAATATCACAAGAAAGACAATGGTGTGCAGCACCTGAAACTACGGATACTGGAAGCCTGTGCTAGCATTTCTTCTGCGGTGTTGCTATCAGTGTGTGAAGAGTGGGAGAAGCGGGTTGCATTGACAATCCAACACAATGGGCAACACTGAACACATTTTATAAGTGGTCAGAAACTTGTAAATAACTCATGAAAGAATAAAGTTACGTTACAACCAAGCTCACCATTGTTTGTCTTGTGAAATTCTCAATGAGTTCGATGTGTCACATGACCCCCTTCCCATTGAAAAAACTAAAGGTGGATCCAAAATGGCCGACTTCAAAATGACCACCATGGTCACCACCCATCTTGAAAAGTTTTCCCCCTCCCGTATACTAATGTGCCACAAACAGGAAGTTAATATCACCAACCATTCCCATTTTATTTAGGTGTATCCATATACATAGCCCACCCTGTATACTCTTTGTCCATTGCATCAGCTCTACTGACCATATAGGACACTCTGTGGTTCTACAGTTCCAGACTGTAGACCAATTGTTTCTCTGTGTACTGTAGTACCCTGTTCTTCAATGGCCAGGACCCCCACAGGACCACCACAGAGCAGGTATCACGTACTAGTGCGTGTGTTTGCGGTTGCTAGCTAGCTATCGAGTGTACACTTGGCTGGCTGTGTTATCTCACTAGAGAAACCAGCAGTACCTGCTACTGTCTTCCAAAGACGGAGTTCAGAGAGTAGAATCTGGGGACCTCGGACAACTTGACTTGCCTCCTGTTGCCCTGTCACTCATCACTCTGAGGCCTGCTAGTGTGAACGTAGCGTTAGTGTGTGTTGTGCTGGTGTGAGTGGATCAGACCCAAACGTGCTGCTGCACACCTCGGTGTCAATCTGATCACAATCCACAGACACAGTGGGAAGGAAAAGTAAGTGAGGTGTTTGGAATTACCTGGATTTCAGCCCTGGTTTCTTATGAAACACGGTCCGATCGAATCCGAGTCAGACAAACACAATCTAACTACACTAACAGGTGGACATTTCCGGTCCTCCATTGAGCACACTGACCAGCCGTGGTGCAAGCGGGAGTGAGGAACCAAGACTCAAAAGGGGAACTCGTCCTCCTCGGGTCAACACCAGATACAAGACAAGCACAGGACAGGAGCGTTCAGTGTTTGTGAGGTGGAGGAATGAATGTCTGATTAGTCTGTAGTTGAGTAGTCGGGTCATCGGATGGGTCAGCAGGACGCAGGCCAAGCTTCCACAGTGCAGGACAGCCAGGAGCTCTGTGGGGGTACTACGTCTGCTCTCAGTCAGAGCAGACGTAGTACCAGCATCAGGTCACACAGGATGGGCAGCAGTTCAGCTCAGGACACGGGTGCTTTGGGTAGGACACCAAGCCTGCCTACTGACAAATCTGTTCTTCTCTTGTTAGTGTGGACCATGCATGCACATCACCTTCAGAAGAGCTTAGAAGACCTCAGTCTTATAGAAGTAGACACAGCTGGAAATGTACAAAAGCATGGCTAAACACTCGAGTGTTAATCAGTCCATGTATTGATGGCTAGACAAGCTGTTGTAACGAATAGAAGTAGGGTGTGAGGTGGGTGCTCTCGTAGAGAGGTGGATGCTTAGCTTCCATGAAGAGACACGCGGGGACAACGTCGTGAAGGGGTATGGGAGTCAGTTTAATGAACAACGAGAGCACCCAGACTTCACTCGTCACAAGAACCCAGATAACACCAGCTGGAGAACCCAGGCTACAACCTAGTACAGTTCACCACACGCACATTCTCTCCCGCACTTTCCTCCACTCTCTCTGTTATTCGCTCCGGCTCTCCACCATGCGCACTCCACCTTAAAGTGACCTGCCTACAAAGAGATCTACAGAAGATCTAACAAACTACAAAAACCTTTGTTCATGTGTCCACTATTAACAAGACACTAAACATGGAAGGTGCTCGTGGAAGGCAGCCGCTACTCTCCCAAAAACAGACCACCTGGATGTTCCACAAGTCTTCTGGGGAAATGTTCTATGAGACAAAAGTGGGAACTTCTTTCAACGGTGAAGGCTGGTGGAGGGAGCGTCATGGTTCGGGGCTGCTTTGCTGCCTCAGGGACAAGATGCTTTGTGATTGTGTAGGGATGCTGGGTGTTGGGTGAAGAGACCTACTGAAGACTCTACACATTGTAAAAAAAAATGGATGGTGCTCATAGTGGGAGAGAACAAAGAAAGCAACTGTTGTTCTCACCCCAAAAAAAGACCAACCAGATGTTCCCCAAGTGTTCTGGGACATTGCCTATGGACGGATGAGACAAAACGTCCTGCTGTGAAGCACGGTGGAGGGAGCGTCATGGTTTGCGGCTGCTTTAGGACCTGGATGCTTTGTGTTCATGGAGGAAACGATGAGTCAAATAGGAAAAACTCCCTCAGTTAAAAAGAAAGAAACCTCAGAAGGGGAACCCGTCCTCCTCTGGTCAACACCAGATAAGACAAGCACAGGACAGGAGCGTTCGGTGTTTGTAAGGTAGAGGAATGAATGTCTGATTGGTCTGTAATTGAGTAGTTGGGTCATCGGATGGGTCAGCAGGGCGCAGGCCAAGCTTCCACAGTGCAGGACAGCCAGGAGCTCCGTGGTGGAGGGAGCATCGTGGTCTGGGGCTGCTGTACTGCCTTAGGACCTGGATGCTCTGTGTTTGTGGAGCAAACAATGAATTCAAAGGTGCATGAAAACCTGACAGAGTGGAACGTAGGGGCAGTAGCCCATGTCGTCAAGGGTGGTGCAACAAGACGATGACCCAAAGACCTACAGAACAGCTGAAAGAGACTGCGACCGGTGTTATGGAGTGCCTGAGTCAGACTGCTGACCGTAACCCTATGGAGATGCCATGGTACGACCCGAAGAGGCCTGTGCAAGCAAGACATGCCAGAAACACTGATGAACCGGAACACGTTTGTAGCGAGGGATGGTCCAGAATTCCTCCTCAGGCCTGTGCAGATATTATTAGCAGCTACAGGAAGCGTTTGGTGGGGATGATGAATCCTTAGGTGTTTCTCAGGCGACACGAGGGTCCTCACACGCTGTGGTGGGTTGAGTGAACTTCCTCCTCTCCATATCAGTCACTGCTTCCTGCTCTGACAGTGTGCTCCTTACTCATCCGTTCTTGCTGACTCACGCGTGTACAGAGTCAACCCACAGTGTGTTTAGTGAAGCCTCTCTTGTTCTCTCTCTCTTTCTCTCTCTCACTTCCTCTGCCAGTCAAAGCTAGGAGGTCAATATGAGTGCGTGTGTTGGGTTCCTGCACATCTGACATAATCTTTTGGCTGCCGCATCACCCAAATGATCGCCGTAGGAGGACATCTCTCTTCCCCTCCGCTTTGTGTGTCTGCGCGTTTGGGTAGGAGGCTTATGACTGCACCGCCGGGAGACGAAAACAGATCACCTGCTTGACCTTACCAACCCAGTGATCTTCTACAATGGCAGTTTTGAGTGGGTGGTGGTTGCTGAAGCATGTAGGGCTGAATGATCAGAGGGTAATGTCTAGGGCTGTACCCGACTCAAAATTTTGTCACTGGAATCGGATTAGCCCTAAAGTCAGCTCCCTTGTTTGGAGCAGTGTTGGATGTCTGACTACATGACAAGCAGAATTCGGTTTCATTTGTTCGGACTCTCTTCTTCAGAAGCTCCTCCAGACTTTCTCTGAGACATCGTTCCCCCCGTGTTTCTCAGCTTCACAGCTTTAGCTTCCTTCAGCAGTGATTATTCCCCTTTTAATGATTATTAAAACGTCTTTTTACATTCTTAAAGTTCTTGTGCATTTCTGTAAGCTTTAGTCTGTTTAACGGAAGAAAAAAAAAAAAGATCACTGTTGTCAGTCGACTTGAAGGCTCTCAGTCGACTTAAAGGGTCACCGACTGACGATTCGACTCATCCACTTTTAAAGGGCAGCCCTAGTAATGTCTAATTGCTACATATAGCTACATAACTGCGACATTACTTACCCTGAGCGATGGGTTGCCCTTGGGAGATGGGTATCCTGCTCAAGGACACTTCAGTCGCATTGTCCCGTCAGTTCAGGGAATCATACCAGCGACCCTTCAGTCCCAAGACTGGTTCCAAAACCTCCAGGCCATGGAGGCCTCTGATTCAGAGTGTCTTAAAGTTCACTGCTCTGTTCCGCAGTCTCAGAAGTGTTCACAGTGGTGCTGTTTGACCGTTTTGAATGACGCTGCTGCCTTTCTCTAATTCCTGGATGTAGAGGGGAACCAAAGTGCTACTCAGTTTCAAGCTTTCGAGCCAAACAGAGCTCTGGAGAGAGTGAATAACAGAACAGAGCCAGTACAGCAAAGCAGCCAGCGTGGAGTGAGGCGCTCTGGGATGTACTTAACTCTTATTGTGCTTTGTTAGTGTGTCCACTGGGACGTTAAGGTGTTCAGTGTTCAGTAAGTATGTTTAGCAGCAGTTTAAGTGTAATTTAATGCATCCCAGACCGTTAAACTGTTCCGGCCCAAGTCGGGCCCACATTCCCAGTTTACTCTATATATGGGTTGACAGCACTTGGGTGGACCACTGCCTGTAACAAGATGTGGGCCACTGATTGGCCAGATGTGGACCACGGGTGTGCCAGATGTGGGCCAAATCCATGTTGTCAGTATGTGGGCCACCCTTGGCTTACAGCAGATTGCCGGTGCTAACAGTGGGCTAGTAGAGCCTTAGCTTGCCGTACGGTTGCTGGCTATTTTGGATTTGGCCGGTTCTGTTTATATCTTACGTTGTTTGGTTTCAGCTTCAGCCTGAGAGGTCCATTTCGGTGCATCACTGCTCTAAATACAAACTAGTCACCAATATGTCATTATCTGATCTCTGATAGTTGCAGGAAATGGAAGTGGTTTGTTTTGTGTTGTGGACGTGGTGACCCCTGGTTCCCATCACAACCACTGCAAAGGAATCTCAGGCTCTGTAATGAGCCATATCACATCACATCACTCTGAATGACTTTGCCTAAGTATCAGTGACTGAATCATGTAGGAATATGAAGGAGTCAGTGGAGTTCCCTTTAACCATCATGCTTGTTAGCTACATTAGCCGCATTGCTCCAGAAGCTACAGAATTGACCTTCAGACACCAGACACACTTGTTCCCGACTGACTGCATCTGGTGTAAAGGGAAGCGTTACCCGGATTGGGTTTAGTGTTGGCCGGAAAGTCCGGTCTGGAGTTGTTTAATCGCTTCGCGCTCGTGAGGTATGTGCCTGTAGCTGTGAATACTCACACTTCTCTCATGTTGATCTTTTTGTTTGTGGCTACACAGGTAATCCTATTGAGAGCTAAGAGCTTTATGTTCTCGCTGGTCATGCTTTTGAGGTAAGGGGGTAACAGAAACCCCTTTGTAACCCCCACTGTACTGTGAGATGGGCAAGGGGAGGCGGGGTGCATAAGGCCAGACCGGAAGAGCGCTGTGCGGTAGTCCATCGGTTTCTCTGTATACTGTATTACCCAGTTCTTCAATGGTCAGGACCCCCACAGGACCCCCACAGAGCAGGTATGATGTGGGTGGTGGATCATTCTCAGCACTGCAGTGACACTGACGTGGTGGTGGTGGTGGTGTGTTGGTGTGTGTGGTGCTGGTGTGAGTGGATCAGACACAGCAGTGCTGCTGGAGTGTTGAGACACTGTGTCCACTCACTGTCCACTCTATTAGACACTCCTACCTTGCTGCTCCACCTTGTAGATGGACAGTCAGAGACGATAGCTCATCTGCTGCTGCACAGTGCAGTGTTGTCTCTCTATCTCTCTCTCTCTCTCTCTCTCTCTCTCTCGGTCTCTCTCTCTCTCTGTCTCTGTCTCTCTCTCTCTCTCTGACACTCTCTCTCTCTCTCTCTCTGTGTCTCTCTTTCTGTCTCTCCCTCTCCGAAAACCCCCTTCCTCCGGCCCTCCAAGCTCCTTAGGAGGAAAAAAAAAAAACAGGTCACTAATCTGTATTTAGCATGTTGAGCTATTCCCATAGTGCAACATTCCCAGCCGTTTTCCTGACCTCAAACGCACGGCTCCTAAACCACCCTCTGACCTACAACATGCAGAATAGGCTTAGGTCAAAGGTCAGCTTCCGCTGGGATTGTGAGGGAGAGCAACACGCCTCCCTGGAAGATTTGGGAATGCGGCGGGTTTGGGATTGCATCATTTCCCCTTTCTAGGTGGATAATCCATTAGATTAGTTTTCTCCAGGCCTGGTCAGTCACAGATGTCCATTTTGGAAAGACTAATGCTTTTCTAGGTTATCTGGAAGCGGACTGAGCCGTAGATCGCTAGGACAACCACGGCACGTGAGACGCCTTAGTAGTCGTTGTACATGCAGCTGAGAGTCATTTATTCATTTAATTTAATCAAATTCTATAGAATATTTATTGTTTATCATGTTTGGGCTCACTCTAGCTGAAACTTATGAGGTTATGTTGGAACTAGGGCTAGTAAATGTTTAGACACAGGCTAGGAAACATACTAATTGATGTCGGTGTTTTAGGTGGTAGTACCTTCAGGCTTCTGCAGGTGGAGCTTCACAGGGATGCTGGGGCTACAAATCCCTGTGGGGTGTGAGTGACAGGATCCAGCAGAGTATTTCAAACACCCTATACAGCAGAGTATTTTAAACACCCCCGATACAGCAGAGTATTTCAAACAACCGATACAGCAGAGTATTTCAAACACCCCCGATACAGCAGAGTATTTCAAACACCCGATACAGCAGAGTATTTCAAACACCCGATACAGCAGAGTATTTCAAACACCCGATACAGGAGAGTATTTCAAACAACCGATACAGCAGAGTATTTCAAACAACCGATACAGCAGAGTATTTCAAACACCCGATACAGGAGAGTATTTCAAACACCCGATACAGCAGAGTATTTCAAACACCCGATACAGGAGAGTATTTCAAACACCCGATACAGGAGAGTATTTCAAACAACCGATACAGCAGAGTATTTCAAACACCCGATACAGGAGAGTATTTCAAACACCCGATACAGCAGAGTGTTTCGAACACCCGATACAGGAGAGTGTTTCGAACACCCGATACAGGAGAGTGTTTCGAACACCCGATACAGCAGAGTATTTCAAACACCCGATACAGGAGAGTATTTCAAACACCCGATACAGGCGAGTGTTTCGAACACCCGATACAGGCGAGTGTTTCGAACTCCCGATACAGGAGAGTGTTTCGAACACCCGATACGGAAGAGTGTTTCGAACACCCGATACGGAAGAGTGTTTTGAACACCCGATACAGGAGAGTGTTTTGAACACCCGATACAGGCGAGTATTTCGAACACCCGATACAGGCGAGTATTTCGAACACCCGATACAGGCGAGTGTTTCGAACACCCGATACAGGCGAGTATTTCGAACACCCGATACAGGCGAGTGTTTCGAACACCCGATACAGGCGAGTATTTCGAACACCCGATACAGGCGAGTATTTCAAACACCCGATACAGGAGAGTATTTCGAACACCCGATGCAGGCGAGTATTTCGAACACCCGATGCAAGCGAGTGAGTGAGGGAGACAATGGTTTTGACAAGAGCTGTAAATAAAAGCTCATTGATAAATATAATCGGGTCCTCGGGTGGCTCGTTAGGAATCGGGTCCCGGGTCTCTGTGAAGCTGTCCGTTGTGAAAAGCACACTGTGAATAGGACTGAGTGTTTGCTGGTGAAATCTCGTATGGCCTGCAGCGTTCCTCCACATGTTGAGTAGGTGTCTAAGCAGAGTGAGTAAGACCAAGTAGGTTGGTTGATCATCACGCTGCCATGCCAGAAGTCAATACAGAGCCACCCCCTCCTCCACATCACACACGCCTGCCAAAGCTCGGAGTTAGGTTGTTGTTATAGTCATTCTTTTTTTAAAATGGAAAAGTTAATAAATAAAGTTATATAAATAAATACATAAATAAATAATAATAGACAACTGTAAATAATGGATGGATGGATGAATAGATAGATAGATAGATAGATAGATAAATAAGCAAATTCATTTATGTAAACAGTAAACAAGCAAAAGTAAACAGAAATAAGTAAAATGTAAGTGATAAATATATAATAAAAAGACTAAATAAATAAATGTACTAGACAAACAAATATAAATAGACAACTGTAAATGATGGATGGGTGGATGGATAGATAGGTAAATAAGCAAATAAATAAATGTAAAAACAGTAAACAGGCAGAAGTAAACAGAAATAAGTAAAATATAAGCAATAAATACTAAATAAATAAAAATAAAAAATAAATAAACAAAAATAAATAAAAGTTACATAGACCAGGCAGTAATGCCCCTGTTGTTGTACTACTAGTTAAATAAGTAATATATTATATTAGTGATTTTCATGTTTCATACTTCAGACCCTGTAGATATTAATTCCTCTGTGCTGTACATCGCTCTACACCTCTACCGCTCCATCTGTCAGCATGCTTGCACCATACTGCAGGGAGATACCACCAATTTTAAAATGTCTGCGTAATTCAGTCGCTGAGTTCACGCCAGCCATTCGGAGTGGGTAGCTGGATCATGGTAGAGAAGGACTTGGATGTTCTTTACAGTGGTGGTGATGGTAACCAGACGTCAACAGGGTTTTAGTGTCTCTGAAAAGCTCCTTACTGAAAGTTATTATATAAAACGGTTATGAATACACTTTTAATCCATTTTAATGGCAAAGAGGCCAAAAGTTTGGATGCATTGTTTTGAATTTATTTCTATATATGCATTATTAATGTCATATGGCACTCCTCTTGGCCGTTTTTTTTTTCTTTTCATTTTTCAGTTTTAGACATGATCTGAAAATGCCTGTTGCACTTTACAATGTGTGTAGGTCTCATGATAAATAGACCAAATGGAGTGACCCAAAATGACTCGAGAAAAATGTCTGGTTCCATTGACTTACATTAAAAGTGCAGTAGGTTTTTTCCTTCTCCTGTAAAGTTATCCTTTACGAGATGCAAGGTTTTGCTCTCTGTTGGTCTTGGATAGTAAAACAACAGCTGTGTTTGTGTCATAGACACATGGTGACTTCTGGTTCCATTGACCACCACTGTAAGTTTCTCTACAATGGACAATCCCACTTCAAACCAAAATTGGTAGAATCCCCTTTAAGCCCTCTATACCTCTTTAATATTCGGAAGCTGCTGCCTATAGACCCTGAGCATCTGGTTCGGGTGCATCAGATTGGGACAGGAGCTACGTCTACAGGACAGTAGGTCACCATGACCCCTACAGGACAGTAGGTCACCATGACCCCTACAGGACAGCAGGTCACCACGACCCCTGCCATTAGCAGCTCCTGGATGACGGGCTTTATAATGAGGGTGAAGGGGAAGCACGCCTGGATTGAGTCTAGACTGGAGTTGTCCATGAATAAGCTTAAGCCCCTGAGCCCCAGTTAAACCATCCGCCTCCTCCAAACCTCCATATGCTCACCCAGGGTCATGCTGCACAGCGGTGCCCTCTAGTGAGTGCCGGGGCGGACCCAGAATGACGTAATTCCGAGTGCGGCCAGGGTAATCCACAGTGGGGTTTATTCCAGATCCGTCACGAGCGAGTGGAACGTGATGTAATATTCCTCACACAGTCGGCTCGTTTGAAAGGAGCGTGCGCTCATTAGAAATGTGCATCAATTAGCACGACGCACTCACAACCGCCACGAGGAGAGTCCGTGAGACCCCGCGGCCCAGGGACGTGTCCTAGGTGGGTTGTTTAGACGCAGAGAGAGATTTTATGGATGCTGTGATGAATACGGCCATTTCTGAAGTCCTCATACCCTCACCCTGTCAATAAGAGGTCGTCTGATGTTTCCTCTGAAGTGAGTGTAGTGTATCTACACTCACTGTCCAGTTTATCAGATCAGACACAGCAGTGCTCCTGGTCTTCGCAGCGTCACTGCTGGACTGAGAATCGTCCACCAACCAAAACTATCCAGCACAATGGCGTCTTGTGGGGCGGCGTCTTGTGGGGCGGCGTCTTGTGGGGCGGTGTCTTGTGTCCACTGATGAAGGACTAGAGGATGACCAACACTGCACTGTGCAGCAGCAGACGAGCTATCGTCTCTGACTGTCCATCTACAAGGTGGACCAGCAAGGTAGGAGTGTCTAATAGAGTGGACAGTGAGTGGACACAGTGTCTAAACACTCCAGCAGCACTGCTGTGTCTGATCCACTCCCACCAGCACCACCCACACTAACACACCACCACCACGTCAGTGTCACTGCACTCTCATTCCTCCAGCTGTGGCCCCCAGTCCTTCCAAACTGGGCGACCTCTCCTAGCTTCCCTGCCCTCCTCCCATTGAGCGCTGGGATAGGCTCCAGCAACCCTCTGAATTGTGACCACTCATTCGTTCATCCTTTTACTCTCTCTCTCATCCCCCCCTCCCCTGTCTCCCTGCAGCATGATTTTGTGCGCCGGGACCGCCCCACGCGGGTTCTCGTGGACCTCATCCAGAGGACGAAGGATGCCGTCCGGGAGCTGGACAACCTGCAGTACAGGAAGATGAAGAAGATCCTCTACCAGGAGAAACACAACGGACCAATGGGAGAGTCACAGGAGGAGGAGGAGGTAGGTGCAAAGAACTGAGGGAGATGGGAATTCTGGGAAGCTCCGGCGCAGTGGGTTACATAATGAGTTTCATTGACCGACTGCTGTAGATACGCCCAACGGTCACACTCGGGTACGGCCCTGAGGTCCAGCGTCTGGGTCTGATGTTCATGGGGATGTCTTAATTGAAAGTAGAGGGAGCGTTGGGTGGCGGAAGCCAGATTAGCAAGATTTCCAACATGCCTGAACAAATCATCCCAACGCTGAATCCTGCCTCAGTGCAGCCGCACTTCATACTACACAGAGGTTTGAACTCTCAGTTGGCTCGTGTGAAGCCCTGCTAGTCCCCGGACCTAAAGGAGTCCCCTGTGACCGAGACATGCCTCATAGCATGTAAGCACGAATAGCAGCTGGGACTGGACTTGCCATGGACTGGACAGGTTTCTGGATGTAGCCACATCAGTGTTCAGACACTCTCCCATCAAAGAATTGGTCAGTTGGGCCAGATTTGGTGGACGCCTTCCCTGGCCCAATTCCGAGAAGAATCTCCTTAGGGCTGGGATGTTAGCCACTGCTGGTAGACCCGTATGGAAAGAATAGCTGCACCCAGAAGGAATCAATCAACAGGAATGAAACTTGGTGGGTAGCTTTGACATCATGAGACGTGCTAATATCTCAAGTTCCACGCTCCACCGCGCATGTGACGTAAGCAACGGGCCTCATCTCTGCCCCTGACTGACCCAACAGCCACCATTACAGACATCCAGGGAGCAGTGGTGTCCTCCATGAGTCGTCCTGTTGGTGCAGCACCATTGGCAGACGGCTGCACCACACAGGACTACACGCACACAGACCGTTACCACGACTGTCCTTAACACCACGTCACCATCACCAAAGACTGCAGTGGTGTCGTACCAGACTGTCATGGAGTGACTCAGAATGGCAGCGGGTCATCTTCAGTGACGAGTCCCGCTTTAGTCTTGGTGGGGACGCCCAACGAATCCGTGTGTGGAGGCACCGTGGTCAGCACCAAGATGAACGGTTTGTCGTCACACGTCCAGAAGGACTGGTGTCCCTCCACCTCCACCCCTACCGCACCATCTGCAGGAACTGTGTGAGGATGTTCAAGCTGCATGGGATGGATTATCACAGGACACCATTAGGAACCTCTACAGCTCCATACCGAGACGTCTGGCGTGTTGGGTTAGCGAACACGGCGGCCCGACGCCATACTGAGAGACAGGCTTCTGTATGTGTAGCTCAATAAATATTGATCATATCAGTCTAAATTTATCATCAGTTATTGATCCTGGTCACCTTTATCTTCCTTCCCAACAGCACCGCACTCCCACACCTCCTTCTGGGTGCAGCTGTTCTTTGGAGGATGATTGTATACGGTATCTGTGTGTGGTTTAGGGCTCACGGTGTGTCTACAGCGTTAAACCAGTTACAGGTTACAGGTACTGAGTCACTTCCTGTTTTGGATGAACCAGGCGAAGCGTTATGATGTTATTAGTCTCTGGCCTTTAAACACGCACACGTGCCTGAGCTGGCGTGAATATCCAGGTGGGTCGGCTTTTGATGAACAGTGGTGCACTAACAGGGCCTGAAGGCGTTCGGTAACGAGGAGGAGTCTGATCTCTCTAACAGATGATGCTGAGAGATTCAGGCCGATTCCTCCTGAACACCAAATCCAGGTCACCGGATTTCCTAATATCAGGCCCACTAGTCTCGCCCAGAGTCCGACCTGCGCTCAGGCACAGCACCAGTCAGGTCACGCAGAGACAGAGCTGCTGTGATCACAGTACTGTGTGGAGGTTTCACTGAACTGCACCCTTCTCTACCTCACCCAGTCTTCACTGGTGTGAGGAAGTCAGGAGTTACAGGGCATTAGCTGCAGGACTGTGAGCACCAACGTGAACCACTAATAATAATAATAATAATTTAATGATGATAATAATAATAATGATAATTAATGATTAACAACAACAATAATAATAATAATACATTTCTGTTTTTTTGTCACTCTTTTTTTCATTTTTTCTTTTCCTTTCTTTTTTTTTTACCTCTTCTTTTTTTCTTTTGCTGTTTTATCCTGCCGTCTTCCTTGCATTTAATCTGCTCTTTTTCTCTCCTTCAATCCCTCCCTTCTTCCCTCCCTCTCTCTTTCCCTACATCCCTACATCTCTCTTTCTCAATCCTTTTCTTCTTCACTCCCTCTTTCTCTCACTCTTTCCCTCCCTCTCTCCCTCCATCTTTACTTCTGTTCCTCACTCCCTCCCTTCCTCTTTCCTTCACTTGTTCCCTCCTTCTCTCTCTCCTTCTCTCCTTCCTTCTCTCCCTCCTTCTCTACATCCCTCTGTGCATTACTCACTCCCTCCCTTGGTCCTTCCCATCCTCGCTCCTTCCTTGTTTCGCTCTCCCACTCCCTCTCTCAATCCCTCCATTCCTTGCTCTCTCCCTCTATCCCTCCTTATGTCCCTCACTACTTCTTTCCCACTCCACTCTTGTTTCTCTCTTCCCCCTCTTACTCTTTCCCTGTCTCTCACTCTGCAATCTCTCTCTCTCTCTCTCTGTCTGTCTGTCTGTCTGTCTGTCTGTCTCTGTCTCTGTCTCTCTCATTCTCTCTCTCTGTCTGTCTGTCTGTCTCTGTCTCTCTCATTCTCTCTCTCTGTCTGTCTGTCTGTCTGTCTGTCTCTCTCTCTCTCTCTCTCTCTCTCTCTCTCTCTCTCTCTCTCTCTCTCTCTCTCTCTGCAGGATGGCGATCAGGCTGGCTGTAAGGGTAACAGCCTGGGCAGTAATCACTCAGTGCCGAGTACGTCGGTCAGTACGGGCAGTCAGAGCAGCAGCATCAACAGCCTGCAGGAGTGTACTGAGGACCCCTGCACTGAAATGGCCCTCATGCACCCCGAGTACGACAGCACTCTCGAGTCTTCCACACACCATAAAAAGGTATGAGACACAGGAAGAGGCCACACCAACAGCCAGAGCTGCCTACAGCTGTTAGCCCAACAGCCGCGAGCAGCTCTTTCACCTGTGCTGCGTGTGACGGTGTACAGCGTTCAGTGTGTCCTGACCTTCAGTTTCTTTAATCACCACCGCTGCTGTGACCCGTTCTGACCCGCTAAGCTTCTCTGGAGTGGACCGTTTCACACCAAACCATCCTGATAGGGTTTGTTTGGTAGAAATTCCCAGTTATTGGTGGAATTTCCCTTTCAGGTCACATGATAGTTGTTAATAAAGGGAACGCCCTGGTTATATGTTAATGAATATGGAATGGTCTCATCGTACGTGCTCTTCTTCTCTGGTTTGGGAAGAGAAGCACACTCCAGCCTCAGTCCACAGCACCCCAGCCATGTGACGTGGGCTGGAAGAGAGTGTGACCCTGTATGTCCAGAGGTTCAGTGTGTCCGAGTGAATATGCAGCCAGACAGACACGAGCGGACAGTTGCTGCGTCATAGAATTTTCACTGTCCCTGTTTTGCTCTGTCTAAACGGACCGGACCACCACACTGCTGCCTTGAAATGTCAGGGGGAGTGTTAATGCAGGGTTTATTACACACGTAGCCAAGTGAGGCTAGAGATTCATATGCTGTTGACTACACACTTGTGTATGCATAAAAGCTCCGGTGCGTCCGTTTGGGGCGTCCGTTTGGGGCGTCCGTTTGGGGCGTCCGTTTGGGGCGTCCGTTTGAAAAGTCCGGTGTGTCCATTTGGGGCGTCCGTTTGAAAAGTCCGGTGTGTCCATTTGGGGCGTCCGTTTGAAAAGTCCGGTGTGTCCATTTGGGGTGTCCGTTTGAAAGCTCCGGTGCGTCCGTTTGGGGCAGCTGTTTAAAAACTCCGATGCGTCCGTTTGGGGCGTCCGTTTGAAAGCTCTGGTGTGTCCGTTTGGGGCGTCTGTTTGAAAGCTCTGGTGTGTCCGTTTGGTGCGTCCGTTTGAAAGCTCTGGTGTGTCCGTTTGGGGCGTCCGTTTGAAAGCTCTGGTGTGTCCGTTTGGGGCGTTCGTTTGAAAGCTCTGGTGTGTCCGTTTGGGGCGTTCGTTTGAAAGCTCTGGTGTGTCCGTTTGGGGCGTCCGTTTGAAAGCTCTGGTGTGTCCGTTTGGGGCGTCCGTTTGAAAGCTCCGGTGCGTCCGTTTGGGGCAGCTGTTTAAAAACTCCGATGCGTCCGTTTGGGGCGTCCGTTTGAAAGCTCCGGTGTGTCTGTTTGGGGCGTCCGTTTGAAAGCTCCGGTGCGTCCGTTTGGGGCGTCCGTTTGAAAGGTCTGTTGTGTCGGTTTGGGGCGTCCGTTTGAAAGCTGTGGTGCATCTGTTTGAAAGGTCCGATGTGCCCGTTTCGGGCGTCCGTTTGAAAGCTCCGGTGCGTCCGTTTGAAAGGTCCGGTGTGTCCGTTTGGGGCGTCCGTTTGAAAGGTCCGGTGCGTCCGTTTGGGGCGTCCGTTTGAAAGGTCCGGTGTGTCCGTTTGGGGCGTCCGTTTGTAAGCTCCGGTGTGTCCGTTTGGGGTGTCCGTTTGTAAGCTCCAGTGGCTTAGCACTTTCTCAGACATGATGCTATGCATGCGCAATGTGCAGTACACACAGAACAGCTAGGGGGCAGTGCAGGCACTCAGTCACATCATAGTGGCATGCCATGTGACCTCCTAGGCTTGTGTGCAGCTGCCTGGAAACCCACTTCATGCAGCTCCAGCTGCTGATGTTGCTTCCAGAGGCAGTTGTAGTGAGAGGTGCTGCAGAGCATTCATCAGTGGCCACCTCTGTTGTGGGAGCTTGGCTGGTCTGCTGCTTAATGTCTGAGCTGGTGATGCTCCTAGACACTGGCCCTGGTCCTAGCCACAGTCGACCAGGTCAGACGTTACCAGGATATTTTGGCAATAGTGGCCTCGAATTACACTGAGCTCACCGGTTAGCAGTGCGTGTGACTGAAACACCTGGCCTTGTTAATTAGAGGTGGTGTCCACATACTTTTGGCCACACCTGTGTAGATGGTTTTCGGGAGCTGAGTGAGTGAGTGAGTGAGTGAGTGAGTGAGTGAGTGAGTGAGTGAGTGAGTGAGTGAGTGAGTGAGTGAGTGAGTGAGTGAGTGAGTGAGTGAGTGAGTGAGTGAGTGAGTGAGTGTGTGAGCCGAGGGAAGAGGTCATTTTCAGGTTTGGAGGAAAGTGACTGTTGACCTGAGGGTCGAAGCTGGAGTTGATTTAATCAGATGGAACAGAGTCGCGGCTGCACACATCGCTGCCCCTCTGCGTGTCATTCTCCCACAGACGCTGCTGCTGCTGCAGCGAACGGGACTACAGGCAGTCGGGGGCTTGTAAGGGCAAATCTGTGCCACACTTAGATCAATGTGGCTGCTTTAAAGGGGGGCTCCAATATCCACACACTCCTCTGTGTCTAATCCACAGTCATACGGACCCTCACCCCTCTATGTGTCTAATCCACAGTCATACGGACCCTCACCCCTCTATGTGTCTAATCCACAGTCATACGGACCCTCACCCCTCTATGTGTCTAATCCACAGTCATACGGACCCTCACCCCTCTATGTGTCTAATCCACAGTCATACTGACCCTCACTCCTCTGTGTCTAATTCACAGTCATACTGACCCTCACTCCTCTATGTGTCTAGTCCACAGCCATACTGACCCTCACTCCTCTATGTGTCTAATCCACAGTCATACGGACCCTCACCCCTCTGTGTCTAATTCACAGTCATACTGACCCTCACTCCTCTGTGTCTAATCCATAGTCATACTGACCCTCACTCCTCTATGTGTCTAGTCCACAGTCATACTGACCCTCACTCCTCTATGTGTCTAGTCCACAGTCATACGGACCCTCACCCCTCTATGTGTCTAATCCACAGTCATACTGACCCTCACTCCTCTGTGTCTAATCCAGTCATGCTGACCCTCACTCCTCTATGTATCTAATCCACAGCCGTACTGACCCTCACCCCTCTATGTGTCTAATCGGCAGCCATACTGACCCTCACTCCTCTATGTGTCTAATCCATAGTCATGCTGACCCTCACTCCTCTATGTGTCTAATCCATAGTCATACTGACCCTCACTCCTCTATGTGTCTAATCCACAGTCATACGGACCCTCACCCCTCTATGTGTCTAATCCACAGTCATACTCACCCTCACTCCTCTGTGTCTAATCTGCAGTCATACTGACCCTCACTCCTCTATATGTCTAATCCACAGTCATACTAACCTTACTCCTCTATATGTCTAATCCACAGTCATACTCACCCTTACTCCTCTATGTGTCTAATCCACAGTCATACGGACCCACACTCTTCTATGTGTCTAATCCACAGTCATACTGACCCTCACTCCTCTATGTGTCTAATCCATAGTCATGCTGACCCTCACTCCTCTATGTGTCTAATCCACAGTCATACGGACCCACACTCTTCTATGTGTCTAATCCACAGTTATACTGACCATCACTCCTCTGTGTCTAATCCAGTCATGCTGACCCTCACTCCTCTATGTGTCTAATCCACAGTCATACTGACCCTCACTCCTCTACGTGTCTAATCCACAGTCATACGGACCCACACTCTTCTATGTGTCTAATCCACAGTCATACTGACCCTCACTCCTCTACGTGTCTAATCCACAGTCATACGGACCCACACTCCTCTATGTGTCTAATCGGCAGTCATACTGACCCTCACTCCTTTATGTGTCTAATCCACAGTTATACTGACCATCACTCCTCTGTGTCTAATCCACAGTCATACTGACCCTCACTCCTCTACGTGTCTAATCCACAGTCATACGGACCCACACTCCTCTATGTGTCTAATCCACAGTCATACTGACCCTCACTCCTCTACGTGTCTAATCCACAGTCATACGGACCCACACTCCTCTATGTGTCTAATCGGCAGTCATACTGACCCTCACTCCTTTATGTGTCTAATCCACAGTTATACTGACCATCACTCCTCTGTGTCTAATCCAGTCATGCTGACCCTCACTCCTCTATGTATCTAATCCACAGCCGTACTGACCCTCACTCCTCTATGTGTCTAATCCACAGTCATACTGACCCTCACTCCTCTATGTGTCTAATTCACAGCCGTACTGACCCTCACTCCTCTATGTGTCTAATCCACAGCCGTACTGACCCTCACTCCTCTATGTGTCTAATCCACAGTCATACTGACCCTCACTCCTCTGTGTCTAATCCACAGTCATACTCTATGGTTGTGGTATAGAGCGGCGGTATGAGTGTATGTTACAGTGTATAGGGCGCGCTGTGTGGTATAGAGCGGCGGTATGAGTGTATGTTACAGTGTATAGGGCGCGCTGTGTGGTATAGAGCGGCGGTATGAGTGTATGTTACAGTGTATAGGGCGCGCTGTGTGGTATAGAGCGGCGGTATGAGTGTATGTTACAGTGTATACGGCGCGCTGTGTGGTATAGAGCGGCGGTATGAGTGTATGTTACAGTGTATAGGGCGCGCTGTGTGGTTTATTATTAGAGCGGCGGTAATGAGAGTATGTTACAGTGTATAGGGCGCGCTGTGTGGTATAGAGCGGTGACTGGGTATGAGTGTATGTTACAGTGTATAGGGGCGCCGCTGTGTGGTATAGAGCGGCGGTATGAGTGTATGTTACAGTGTATAGGGCGCGCGGTGTGGTATAGAGCGGCGGTATGAGTGTATGTTACAGTGTATAGGGCGCGCTGTGTGGTATAGAGCGGCGGTATGAGTGTATGTTACAGTGTATAGGGCGCGCTGTGTGGTATAGAGCGGCGGTATGAGTGTATGTTACAGTGTATAGGGCGCGCTGTGTGGTATAGAGCGGCGGTATGAGTGTATGTTACAGTGTATACGGCGCGCTGTGTGGTATAGAGCGGCGGTATGAGTGTATGTTACAGTGTATAGGGGGGGCGTGGTTGTGGTATAGAGCGGCGGTATGAGTGTATGTTACAGTGTATAGGGCGCGCTGTGTGTTATTTTGCGGCGGTATGAGTGTATGTTACAGTGTATAGGGCGCGCTGTGTGGTATAGAGCGGCGGTATGAGTGTATGTTACAGTGTATAGGGCGCGCTGTGTGGTATAGAGCGGCGGTATGAGTGTATGTTACAGTGTATAGGGCGCGCTGTGTGGTATAGAGCGGCGGTATGAGTGTATGTTACAGTGTATAGGGCGCGCTGTGTGGTATAGAGCCGAGGTATGAGTGTATGATACAGTCTATAGTGCGCTCAGTGTGGTATAGAGAGGCGGTATGAGTGTATGTTGTTACAGTGTATAGGGCGCGCTGCGCTGTGTGGTATAGAGCGGCGGTATGAGTGTATGTTACAGTGTATAGGGCGCGCTGTGTGTAAATAGCGGCGGTATGAGTGTTATGTTACAGTGTAATAGGGCGCGCTGTGTGGTATAGAGCGGCGGTATGAGTGTATGTTACAGTGTATAGGGCGCGCTGTGTGGTATATAGAGCCCGGCGGTATGAGTGTATGTTACAGTGTATAGGGCGCGCTGTGTGGTAATAGAGCGGCGGTATGAGGTATGTTACAGTGTATACGGCTCGCTGTGTGGTATAGAGCGGCGGTATGAGTGTATGTTACAGTGTATACGGCGCGCTGTGTGGTATAGAGCGGCGGTATGAGTGTATGTTACAGTGTATAGGGCGCGCTGTGTGGTATAGAGCGGCGGTATGAGTGTATGTTACAGTGTATAGGGCGCGCTGTGTGGTATAGAGCGGCGGTATGAGAGAAATGGCGAGTCAGTGTTGGATTAAAGGCAGGAGGTTTTTGGTGGCTCCTCTGTAAATACCCTGCGCTCCAGTTCCACATAATGAGAGAAAATGATTCGGTGTTGATGTATATACATGTGTCTGTCCAGGACCACCAGTACATCCGCGAGGATGGAGGTCAGCGAGACCACCGCTCTGACCCTCGACCTTCCTCTTCGGACAGAGCTCAGGCCCATAACTACAAGAATCGCGAGCGCTTCGCTACCATCAAGTCCGCCTCACTGGTGAGTTTAAACAACTGTCATCCACGCTCCTCTCCTCTCCTCTCCTCTCTTCTCCGTTTGTCTGCACTTCCTCCTTCCTCTCCTCTGTTCTCTCTTCGCCACTAGTAATTATTAACAATTACGTCATCCACACTTTTCTTTGTTTTTTCTCCTCTTCTCTTCTCTCTGTTTATCTCCACTTCCTCCTTCCTCTCCTCTCCTCACTTTTGTTCTCTCTTCATCACCAGTATTAACAAACGCTTCACTAGTGCGTAGTAACAATTACGTCATCCAGACATTTCTTTATCTGCTCTTTCTCTCCTCTCCTCCTCTCCTCCATTCTTTTTTCTCCTCACTAGTGAGTTTTAACAATTACGTCATCCATACTTTTCTCCTCTCCTCTCCTCTCCTCACCTCTTTAGTGAGTAAACAATTACAGCACCTCTTCTCTTCTCCTCTCTTCTCCTTCTACCTTTCCCTTCTTTTTTCTCCTCTCCTCTCTACTGAGTATTAACAATTACGTCATTCACACTTTTCTTTAACTGCAGTTCCCCTCCTCTTCTCTTCCTTCCTTCTTTTTTCTCCTCTCCTCTCCTCTCCTCTCCTCTCCTCTCATGTCTTCCATTCTTTTTTCTCCCCACTAGTGAGTTTTAACAATTACGTCATCCACATTTTTCTTTATTTGCTCTTTTCTCTTCTCCTCTCCTTGCTCTCCTCTCTGCTCTCCTCTCCTCCCCTCCATTCTTTTCCCCTCTCCTCTCCTCTCCTCTCCTCCATTCTTTTCCCCTCTCCTCTCCTCTCCTCTCCTCCATTCTTTTCCCCTCTCCTCTCCTCTCCTCTCCTAACCTCTTTAGTGGGTAAACAATTACAGCACCTCTCCTCTTCTCTTCTCCTCTCTTCTCCTTCTACCTTTCCCTTCTTTTTTCTCCTCTCCTCACTATTGAGTATTAACAATTACGTCATCCACACTTTTCTTTAACTGCAGTTCCTCTCCTCTCCTCTTCCTTCCCCTTCTTTTTTCTCCTCTCCTCTCCTCTCCTCCATTCTTTTTTTTTCTCCTCACTAGTGAGTTTTAACCATTACGTCATCCACATTTTTCTTTATTTGCTCTTTTCTCCTCTCCTCTCCTCTTCTCTCCTCCATTCTTTTTCCCTCTCCTCTCCTTTCCTCTCCTCTCCTCCATTCTTTTCCCCTCTCCTCTCCTTTCCTCTCCTCTCCTCCATTCTTTTCCCATCTCCTCTCCTTTCCTCTCCTCTCCTCCGCTCCGTTCTTTTTTCTCCCAACTAGTGAGTTTTAACAATTACGTCATCTACTTTTCTCCTCTCCTCTCATAACTTAACTTAACCTAACCTCTTTATTGAGTAAACAATTACGTCACCCAATCTCTTCTCTTCTCTTCTCCTTCTACCTTTCCCTTCTTTTTTCTCCTCTCCTCACTATTGAGTATTAACAATTGTCATCCACACTTTTCTTTAACTGCAGTTCCTCTCCTCTTCCTTTCCCTTCTTTTTTCTCCTCCCATCTCCTCTTCTCCCCTCCCCTCCTTCCTATGACTTCTCAATGTCCTCCATTCATTCTTTTTGTCCTCCCCACTAGTAAGTTTTAACAATTACGTCATCCACACTTTTCTTTATTTACTCTAATCTCCTCTCCTCTCTTCCTCTTCTTTTTTCTCCTCTCCTCCATTCTTCTTTTCCCGCCCACTTACGTGTCGTTAAACAACTACGTCATCTACACTTTTCTCCTCTCCTCTCCTCTCCTCTCTTGTTTCAGTTCTTTCTCATCTGTTTTATACCTCTCTGTTATTCTTTCTCTCTTTCTGTCTCTCTTCCTTTGTCTTACCTTCCACCGTTTCTCTTTGTTCTTTCCTCTTTTTCCGTTCCTGGTCACAGCTTGTCCTCTGTCTCGTGTCACCTGTCCGTGCAACCACTAACTCACCCTCTCTCTCTATTATTCTTCTTTTGTCTTGTCACCATCACTTTCTTTTCTTTATTTGGGTGGAAAAAAAAAACAAGATGTGTGAACACACACGCGCACACACACGCGCGCGCACACACTCACACTCACACATATATGCGTGCTCACACTAGTGTCGGTTGTCAAGGCAACTCTATGGGGGCTGTATGGCGGTCCTCGTGCAGGGGCCGTCATTCTTCATCAGAGCGCAGAAGCCGCGTCCGTCCGCGTACGGCAGGGACGCCAGCAGCGCTTTGATCTTACCTGCCGTGAAAAGCTCCTGAAGCAGTTCGGTCTGCGGGGTCCGGCGCTCCGCCGAAGGCTTGTGAAGCATGTGATGAAGGGTTGCGTAATAGTTCCACTTCTCCTCTGATCCCTCACTTTTCCCCCTCTCTTTCCTCCTAATTAAACACTGTTGTAATGTTGCCGTTCGGATCAATGGCAGGCACAATAGTCAATCGCAGAGTCCTCGGCTTATACGGTGATGTCACCTGTTTGGGCCGGGGTTTGCCGGTGCGTGAGCACCCTCTTGGGGCAGACAAGTGAACTGCAGGCTGTCTGATACTACAGACCAATCTATCATTTCATAAGACCACTCACAAGGCCCCTGCCTCGGTCTTCCGGCAGGCTAACTTTGTCCTTCTGCAGCCATGGGAGGCTGCTCTCTTCCTTCACCTCCACCTCATTCCCTCCTGAAGGAGTTCCACTGTGTGTTTTTCTTTCTTTGGGTCTTTTTCTTTCCCGGCTACGTGAAGTGGAGGGGAGGGACTAGAGCCGGCTATAGAGGCTCTCTTTGTCTGAGTGAAAGCGAGAGGGAGGGGGGCGAGAATGTCATCAGTAGATCTGTTTTTGTTTATTTCCCCGTTTTGGGGGTCTTAGGCGCGTTAATATTGGGCCGGGGAACGTAACAGGTGTCCACTGACTCACATAGCAATGAGTCCTCTTGGTTTCTCTCATATAGAAGAATTACTGTTATGAATTTACTTCATAAATGGATTGTACATTTTATTTCGTCAGAAATTCTGCCGAAAGTACTGATAGCAAATTTTCTAATTAATTTGTTGGTGCCGATAATGTGTCTGACAATTTTAAAATTTTTGCAAATGTTTTGCAAATTTTTAATTTTACAATTGAATAATTTTGCAGTTCTACAATTTTGCAATTTTGCAATTCATCTAACCTATTACTAGTGCTATGCTCCAAATATGATTTTAATTTCTTACATGAAGAGGGAACTATTTCAAATCGGAAATTTAGGATTTTCAAATTAGCTTCACCTAAAGATGTTGAAATCTCATGGTAAACTGAAGTTTAAAAAGTTTTCTGCTCATAGCCCCACTAACAAACAGGAATTTGAATTCCTTG
Organism: Prochilodus magdalenae; assembly: GCA_024036415.1. Classification (NCBI taxonomy): domain Eukaryota; kingdom Metazoa; phylum Chordata; class Actinopteri; order Characiformes; family Prochilodontidae; genus Prochilodus; species Prochilodus magdalenae. The sequence goes on from JAMWET010006235.1 coordinate 32,246, forward strand.
TGTAATTTTTTTTTTTAAAGGCATTCCACTATCCTCTAACAAAACAGTGAGTCTCCTTTCCTCTGCTCTCATCTCCTCTGCTCTCTTCCATTCTTTTTTCTCCTCACTAGTAAGTTTTAACCATTACGTCATCCACACTTTTCTTTGTCTGCTTTCTCTCCTCTCCTCTCCTCTCCTCTCCTGTCCTAACCTAACTTAACCTCTTTATTGAGTAAACAATTACATCTCTCTCCTCTCCTCTCTTCTTCCTTTCCCTTCTTTTTTCTCCTCTCCTCTCCTCTTCCTTTCCCTTCTTTTTTCTCTTATCCTCTCCTCTTCTTTCCTCTCCTCTCCTCTTCTCTTCTCTTCTCTTCTCTTCTCTTCTCTTCTCTTCTCCTCTTCCTTTCCCTTCTTTTTTCTCCTCTGCTCTCATCTCCTCTCCTAAATTAACCTCTTTATTGAGTAAACAATTACATCACCCCTTCTCTTCTCTTCTCTTCTCTTCTCTTCTCTTCTCTTCTCTTCTCTTCTCTTCTCTTCTCTTCTCTTCTCTTCTCTTGTTTCAGTTGTTTCTCATCTGTTTTATACCTCTCTGTTATTCTTTCTCTCTTTCTGTCTCTCTTCCTTTCTTACCTTCCACCGTTTCTTTTTGTTCTTTCCTCTTTCTCTTTTTCCGTTCCTGGTCACAGCTTGTCCTCTGTCTCGTGTCACCTGTCCGTGCACCTTCTACCACTCTCTCTCTTTTCTTCTTTGTCTTTGTCCCCCTCCTTCCTTTTCTTTATTTGGGTGAAAAAAAAACAAGATGTGTGAACACACACACACACACACTCACACACACGCACACTCACACTCTCACACACACACACACTCTCACACACACACACACACACACACGCTCACACACTCACACACACACGCACACACACACACTCACACACACACACGCACACGCACACTCACACTCACACACACGCACACGCACACTCACACTCACACACACCACAAGCACACACACACAGCGACACACCTCACACATCTACGACTCACACCACACTACGCACACTTGACCGTCAAACACTCACACTCACTACACCACTCACACACACACACGAAAGTGGTTGCTCACACACTCAAACACCACAGCACACACACGACAACACTCACTTACTCACACTAACACCACTACACACGCACACATCACTACTCACCACTCACAACACACACACACATCACACAGGAGCGCACACGCACCCACACTTCAACCTACACAATACTGCAACGCACACACACACACAAACACACTCACACACACACACACACACACGCGCACACACACACACACACACTCACACACACACACGCACACGCGCACACACACACACTCACACACACACACACGCACACTCACGCACGCACACTCACACTCACACACACACACACACACACACGCGCACACACACACACTCACACACACACACACTCACACATATATGCGTGCTCACGCTCGTGTTGGTTGTGTTATTCCACTATCCTCCAACAAAACAGTGAGTCGTCCAGATCTTTGTTCGACAGCCGTGCAGACAGAACTGGAGGTGCTGGAATTTGGCATATTATTTGGTTTAAGTTTGAATTTTAATGTCTGTTGAATTGTAATTTAAACTGAATTTGAAATAGTATGAAAGTTTAAATTTCAGCTTGTTTGTTGAATTTGAATTAGAATTCCCCAACACCACAGTCCATTGGCTAGCGGAATAATATCAGGCGCTCTAGGATACAACTCAGTACTATCCTAACCCTCGTTGCTTTAGTTTGAAATCCCATCTTTTCCGATTGTTCCATCTTACATTTGAACTTATTTATTTAATATTGAAAGGTTTACCAGATATACGCATGACAAATACGGGTTGACTTTTGTAGGGAAATTAGCACCATGCTGTGCCACTACATGGGTGACTCAATGTAGGAGGTGTCATTCAAGCTGAAAAACAGAACTATTTACCTAGATCTTGTCATGAAGCAGGATTTATAGCTATATGGTACATAACAATTCCTCGTTACAAATTTCAATATCTTCCGCAAAAAAATCTTCTGAACTTCAACTTTTGTCACCTTTGATGGATAGGTAGGTTTCAGTTTTTTAAATGTAGCCTGGATTTTCCCTTTAAATTGAATTAGAATTTTAAATTCAAATTTGAAATCTAAATCAAAGTTTCAAATCCTCTGTGTTCCACTGAAAATGTAACTCCACCGTCTAGGTGATATTATTCAGCTGGTTGTGAATGTATAATTGTGAAAAATAATTCAAATATTCCACTTGTTTTTTTTTGTACTTATTTCTACATTAATTAAATTTGTAAATGTAAATTAGAGCAGTTGGATGTGCAGAGTTATGATATAAATTCAGTCTTCAAGTTTCTCCATTATAAACAACATCATAAAAAGTTTTTATTCTACTTGGACTCCTTTAAACGCTGCAGTCTTATTATCGGATTATTTATTTTGGCGATAAAGTTCTGTCCCTTTTTTTTTTTTTCCCCTGATCTGTCCATCACGCTGAAATCAGTGAGAGTGATTTGTTGGAACCCCAACTCACGGATCTATCCATTCGATGGCACACTGCAGTACGTTAGGTTAGGGATAGAACTAGACATTACCGCGTTGAGTTCACCATCACTTTGGGTGTGAAGAATGTGCTGTTTGAGGTGAGGTGATTATGCTTTGACGCAGTGTGATGGAAGTGTGTGGAGAAGTGTTGTGGAAGTGATTGTGGAAGTGTTGTGAGAGTCGAGGTGTGTGGAATCTCACCACTTGAAGGACTGTAAATTCATAGTTGTCTACCATACACTTGTATATCACCCTTTCGAGAACCGTTGCTGTTCAGTCTGGACGCCGGCAGGAGCCATGATGAGGATAGGCCCCTCCCATAGCCCCACGGGGTTGCATCCTTCCCAGGAAGTACGGCAGTACCAAGTGGGCAATGCATCTGGGCATAACGTGATGAGTAGATTAGGCGCTGTAGTGCGTGGGCACTACAAGTTGCGAGTTGTATGAAGCAATAACTGATAGCACTCGATCCTGTGATTATGAATCACGTTCGACCTACGGTTGAGAGGCCGCAACACATATCATGTTGGACTGGCCCTAAACATAAAGCGCATTAAGATCGAGCTGGTCAGAGATGAGAGTAGCATAAGCAGAGTATACCATAGCCTCTGAAGACTCCTCTGACCACCTACTATCTGGCACGGCACCTGGCTCTCTCTCTCGTTCGCGTCTCTGCAACTCTCCAATCTACTCTCTCGGCGTCGCTCTCCTCAATCTAGTCCTCTTCTACTATCTCTCTCTACGTCCTCTCTCTCGTTACTTCCTCTACTCGTCCATCGTCGTTCTCTCTCTCTCTCATGCAATCTCCTCTTCTCTCTACTCTCCCACCTCTTACTCTCCACTCCTGCTCCCCCCTCTCTCGTCAACTCCTCTACTCTTCACTCCCTTCTCCTCTCACTCTCTCTCTCCTCTCTCCGTCATCTCTCAATCCTCTCCACCCTCTCAACATCTACTCTCATCTTCCTCTCTCTCTCTCCCTCTAGTCGCCTCGACTCTCTCACACTCTCTCTTCTCCTCGTACCCTCCCCTCTTCCCTCATCGTCCCTCCTCTTCCCTCTCTCTCATAGTTTTTCATCAACGACCGCTATGCTCGAGTCTTGTGCACCTCTCGCGCTCTCTCTACACATCTCTCTCTCTCTCCATGATCCCTCACACCTCGAGTGTGTACTCTAATAGTCTCTGTCTGGGTATATTTAGAATAGTAATAATGGAATAAATACCTCAATCCCACTGTGACTCTACTAATCTATCTCTACTATCTAAAATAGCTCGCGTATATATATATGTAGTATCTGTATAGCAGATCGTTGAAGATCAGGTTTTATATGTACTCCATAGGTTTCGCGGTTGTGCTTTACTCTTTGAAAAAATGTTTTGGCACCTCCGGAAGCTCAGGTGGGAGTTAACGAGAATACTCAATACGAACACTTTGACCTGGAAAAGCACTTTCTAATCCCAGGTTGTTCGTTCCTCTGGGTTATTAATTATAATGATGATTTACCTCTACAGTGTCTGATTCCCGTGTGATTTCCTGAACAATGCCGCAGACCCTATGCCTGCCACTCTGAATGTCGGCCTGTGGTTATGTGTAAGGAGGAACGTCAAGAGGCTGACTCCCCTGTATATGAAAGACATGTGCAGGAATATGGGAGATGGGGTTTGGAAACAACATGTGCTATGAGTGTCCTGTAATTAGAATCTCGGCTGCTGTTGGTTTTGGGATTGGTTTCTCTTAATTGGCATCATTGACTAGAACGCGATCGTGGCCTGAGAATTTCAATCCACGCAGGTACTGTCTGCCTGAAAAGAGATCCAAGATTTGGTGGGTCCCTTGATTTATGATTGACTTGTTTGAGAACTCTTGCGTAACTCTAGGACTGGCAAGATCTAACAAACTTGAGAGATTCTACGCTGGTTTTTGGTAGCTATGTGAGATGATTTGGCTCCAGTATGTAGTATTTGTTATTTACCTCTGAAGGGGTTATGAACGTGAGCTATATGTCCGTCTTTCCGTATTTTCTGCTTTCACACATACCTCGAGTCTAACCAATGCTGCGAGCTCGCCATCTGCCTGCGTGTGTCGTGAAAAAGCACGCTCCATACCGTACTACACTAATGACTAACATCCTTCTATAGACGCTATCCACTACTACACTAATAGACTACACTTCTACAGTCACTCCACCTACTACACTATGATCACAAGGCCACACTTCTGTATACTCCACCTCACTACTACTAATGACTACGCTTCTATACGCCACCCTACATCACTAATGGATCTACACTTCTATTACTCCACCTTTTACTACACACTATGAGCAACACACTTCTATCCCTCCGCACCTACTGACACTTCTATGTCGGCAAGTATGCTACATCAAGGCTGATCCGGTGCCTTTCATAAAAGTCTAACTGTTGCCTTCTGCTCAGTCTCATTTGGTGACGCTGTCCAGATCCATGATACATGGAGCAGGAGAGTCCTGAAGTGATCCATGACATGAGCAGATGTCTGGCTTTACAAAAGCTGGATACATACGTCAGCAGCCATAGAAGGCAGGTTGATTCGTGCAACCACCAAAACCACTCTGGAGAACAATGAGCTGAAGGCTGAGCATGGTCCACGAGCAGCTACGGCTATCAACGCTTTCCAACGAAAGATAGGCTGGAGACGCAGCGCCTACAATGCCTACATCGAAGCTGCGAGGAAACTGGCCAAGAAGCACAGGCCAATCCACACAGCTGTAAGCGAGTGTGACGTGGAGTCAATTGCCCGTACCATATATCACACTCCTGTTTAGTGGCTCTCCAGGCTGCTACCAGGTCGTTTCCCTCACCACAGTCCAACGTTATGCAGCCAGGCCTAGACTGGCAGATGCATAAAATTGAGATGCTTACTTGAATGTCTTGTTTTGTTCATACTTGTTGCTATTCCCTCCACTCCCCCTGCACTGCTATTGCTCACATTCAACATGTAGAATGGCCGTTATCGGGGTCCCAATGGCCAACCAGATGGCGGCATCCAGAATGTGACCGTGTTAGCAATCCTGCATCAGGGGCTCTGGCTGCTGAAAAGAAAATAGCACAACGCTAGACTTGCACAACAAGGACTCGCATTTCAGGAACCTGGATTCCCGTTTTCATAAACCACGCACAGTCTCCGGGCACCTTCTATGTAGGATGCCGTATTGGTGGTTGTGATGGACCGCTGGATCCTGGTCTCAGGTGTGCTTCCCTGCCGTCTGACCAATGAGCCACTGGCGATAATGGCTCACAGCAGCCTCTGGGACTCAGAAGGATACACCAGCCTGAAGATGAGGATTATGACAATGGAATGAAATGAATGAATGAATGAAAATGAAATGGAGGCGCAATAGATGAATGAATGACTATGAATGATATGACAATGAGACACAGCTACTCCGTTGTGATTGTGAATCATGATAAAGGGACCAATAGAAATTCCTTTTGAGATAGGCACAATTTTGATAATTTTACCACGCAAATCTCAAACGTGTACAATTTTCCTCTGGCAAAAGAATTCACCTGGGAAAAAATGACCCATGAGTTTTCAGATACGATCACATCATTGAATTATCATGACATCAGAAGAATTAGCATGCATCAAATGGCCCCACTTTTACATTTTTAATCGTTTCTCAAACCTTCTTTAAATGGGTGAAGTTGTCCGAATACTTTTAGGGGGACTTGAATGCATTAGAAAGTAGTCCAAGTGTATGTAAACACACAATAGGCCCAGAGAACTGAACATGAGCTGGTATAAAACTGGGACTTGTCTTGGTTGTGATCTGCTTTGGCTTTGACTATCCAGAATACCAACCCCTTCAGATACCAAGTCGTTCTGGATCCCAACCCAGTCGGAAGAAGAAACTACTGCCGAAGACTGTAGGATTGAAGGGAACAGCCCTGACCCCATTCTAGCGTTTTTGATGTGAATTAGTACAGTGAAGGAGTAAGGCAGATAGGAAAACAAAGCGGGGTTCGGAAGTTCACACAGGAATAAGAACACCAGAAGAACAGGAAACAGCAAACAGCCGTTATCCACAATCACGCTGCTCAATATTGAATGTGAAATATGTAAATAGCTGCTGGTTGAGTGTTCATTATTCATGATGCATATGTTGATTAGCATGCTAATGAAGCGGGTGAGGAAAATGGTACTCTTGTTTTCGGGAAGCTTCGGAATCCTGAGCAGGATGGAGCAGCGCCGCTCACGTTAACCTCACTTTCAGAGCTCCTCTATTCCTTTCTTTGGATTAGCCTGCAACGTTTTCATCAACAGTGAAAATGCATGAGCTTAATGTGCAGCCCTACAGTTACCGTCCCAGCCTTGAGGGCCACGTCCATCGCACATGCAGTGCAGTGGTGCGGATGGTCTGATCACTGGATCTGGGACCCAAATGCTGGAAATGCATTCCAACACATTCATAATCAAAAGAACAGTGACACAAACAGCTGCACCCAGAAGGAATCACCCGACATTGCTGACATTCAACAAGCATTGGTGTCCTCCATGAGTCATCCTGTTAGTGCAGCACCATTGGCAGACGGCTGCACCACGCAGGACTACATGCACACAGACCGTTACCACGACTGTCCTTAACACCACGTCACCGTCACCAAAGACTGCAGTGGTGTCGTACCAGACTGTCATGGAGTGAATCAGAATGGCAGCGGCTCATCTTCAGTGACGAGTCCCGCTTTAGTCTTGGTGGAGACGCCCAACGAATCCGTGTGTGGAGGCACCGTGGTCAGCACCGAGATGAACAGTGTGTCGTCACACGTCCAGAAGACCTGGTGTCCCTCCACCTCCACCCCTACCGCACCAACTGCAGGAACTGTGTGAGGATGTTCAAGCTGCATGGGATGGATTATCACAGGACACCATCAGGAACCGCTACAGCTCCATACCGAGACGTCTGGCGTGTTGGGTTAGCAAACATGGCGGCCCGACGCCATACTGAGAGACAGACTTCTGTATGTGTAGCTCAATAAATATTGATCATATCAGTCTAAATTCATCATCATGTTGCCGTATAGAGAGAAAGAAAGACCGTAGATCACATGTTGCTTGACGTTAACATAAAGAAAGGCAGCCAGTCTTTTAGGTACACAGAGAAATGCTAATGCTAAGTTAGCTTGTTAGTTTATGTGACTAGCGTCTAGAAATGAACTTGAACCTGCCCTGTATTTGCTCTCCTAGTTGGCAACCCCTACTACATGATGCCACGTGGCCTTTATAAAAAACTCAGAAGACTCACAGACGTCCAAGTATCTGTAGTCAATCAGTGTGTGAAAGAGTGGCTACGCTGTATGAGTTGTGTAGCTACAGTAGGGCTATGGAGGTCGGTATTGTAGCATCGGCTGGGTTTGGTGGTGTAATGTGGCTCGGGATGTTCAAGCAGCCGTCGAAACCCAACATCCTTCACAACAGAGAGCGGCTGATCGTCCTGATGGGACTAACTCTATTACCTTTGATGTAATTAGTAGTATTTGTGATTTCTGAAGCTACAGCTCCATACCGAGACGTCTGGCATGTTGGGTTAGCAAACACGGCGGCCCGCCGCCATACTGAGAGACAGAACTTCGTAGATATGTGTCAGCTCAATAAAATATTTGATCCATAGCAGGTCTAAAGTTATCACCAGTTATTGATCCGGGGTCCCCTTATCTCTCCTCCAAACAGCACCGCACTCTCCTCTCCTTCTGGGTGCAGCTGTTCTCTTTGAGGATGAGTGTGTACAATTGCCAAACTGCCTAAACTTTATAGTTATAGGGCAGAAAGGAAACAGAAGAAACGTTCCAACTATTAAAGTACGCTTAATCCATAGAGGATTTGAGATTCAAGGCAGGGATATCGAGCCTTTCTTATTGGTTACCGTCCATTTTGTGAACACGTTCAACACATGTAAAGTGAACGGATGCCATCTGATATGGGTGGTTGTAGCTCCAGGTAGCGGCTAATTAAATAGTGGAAAGTGTAGCTGTTAACGTTTAACATGTAGCTCAAGATTGGTCAAGCGGGCAATCACGAAACCAACATCAGCTTCACAACAGAGAGCGGCGGATCATCCAGTGGAGGTTAACTCCATTAGCGTTGCTGTGATAGGTAGTGAGCTTCAGGACAGATGTTTGTGGAATTTTTTCCGTGATTGCCTGAAAGCATATTTGTCACGTGACGTTCACGCTGTCCTCATCGCACACTGTTTTATCATTATGACTGCATTTTAACAGACACCGTCCTGTATGCATGTTTTGCCAGATTGATGATGGGCATGCAGCACGATGAGAATGAGTTCCACGCCGCAGATCCTGGCACAGCAGAAGAAGGAGCGGACCACCTTCTTGGACAACCAGAAGAAACAGTATAAGCTCTGCAAGGAGAAGATCAAAGAGGTGCTCACTTATTAGATCCGTTCATGCTGCATAGACAGGCAGACTGCTAGTCTCTAATGTAAGGGGAACGGCATCGCTTGAATTTGCATATACCCGCCAATTCAGGCCTATAGCAGATTTTCAGCTCCGCCCAGTTGCTGTGAAAGTGATGGGATGTTGCGAGTGGTCATTCCTGGCATGCGGTTCGCTAGGGTGAAAGACTGAGGTCGAGCCTGTTCCTGGCTGGCACGAAACAGGACTCGGCTTTGCAGCAAAAGTTGTGCAGGAATCAGCCAATCAGCAAACACGAGAAATGGTTTGATCACGTGTATTCGCGGTCTTATACTGAATTAGACTTTTCTCAGTTTTTGTATGCATAGATTGGTTGTATGTAGCATAGGCAGCCAACTAGTAAGCCATCCAGCAGCTTAGCCCGCCTATCCACAGTGAAGTTCATAAGGGGGTGTTTCAGGCCAGAAATGACACTTCGTAAATGAGGCCACAGTACACGCAGCCAAGCCAATAGAAAGGAGAGGGTATTTGGCACAGAAACTCAGAAGGCGTTCCCGAAACTGGGGAAACAAGGGAGGGTGGTTTAACACAATTCACACAGTGTTGTGTGTTGTATGCTATAGCCCGGGTACTATGGGAGATTCTTGGGTATGGGGTGCGGATGAATGAGAAGAGTGACACACTTAAGCGCACCCCACTGGTCGGAGATTTGACAGCCGTGTCTCACTACATGCAGTTGGTTGGCTCTATTGGTACTGGGGTAATTGGGTCAACTGGATCGTGTCATTAGGGCTATTGGTTGTAATTTTCGCCCTTTTTTGCCTGTCATGTTTTGCTCTTTGTTTTTTGAGACTTCGGAAATTAATTTTGATGACTGTATTGTGGTTATTGTCCATGATAAAATGTTTTGGAAGGTTTTGTGAATATGTTTAACGTTTATTAATAAAGACGATGCCTGAAAAACATCCGGGGAGTGTATGAAGGGGTTGCCTGTTATCAACATTTTATTTAAATTACCTCCATATTACGCGTCTGGTGTTTTTTTTTTCTTTGAAAAATATTAGTTGTCGCAACTAGGACTTGAACCGTTTGGCCCCTCTCTTATTTTGTCCCAATCGACATCCTAAAGTTTCTACATATAGCTATCGCTCCAAATACATGCGTTTCCGTATATTTTTTCTTGAAACGCTCTTGACGTCTGAGGGGAGTTATTTCACTTTTTCCATTGCCCAATGTACAACATATGTTCAGATAAATCATTTAAATAAAAATTTCGGTATCCTCTCAGAAAGACTGCGTACTTCGTACCTCACCATTCGGGCACACCGCCATCGTGAAGTTGGGGTGTTTGGTTGGACAAATATACCCAAACACAACAGTTATCTACCCCACCCTGCAAGACGTGAATAATGTATTACTCGTTGCGTCGCTTGCAACGTATTGTTGGCGCATCAAAATGAGAGGGCTCTGACAACGCAAATAATTGCACTATCACTCTATAAAATAGTATTATAATTAAATATTGTAGTCGTATCATCTGTATTAGTTTAATGAATTTGTTTTATCTAAGTTTATTTAAATCTTTTCAATTAGGGCTGGGCTCTTGGCCAAACCAAATAAGCCACCACATAGCACTGGAACAACAAGGTGTGCATAGATCAGTACTTGAATAGGCTCGCGCGTAATACATACCTTGTTCGTAGGTCACATTCATTTGTATGCCCATCACACCCGCCCCTAATATACCCACACCGAGCAGCTACGCCATAGCAGAACGGGCTGGGATTTGTATGTGACCTCAGTAGGCGTCCCCGCCGGGGGTTTTTTTTAAAAAAGGGGGGGTTTTTAGTCAGAGATTATCTGAGCATGCTGCACAGCAGGGCTCCAACAGCTGCTGGACGGGGGCATTGACTATCCGGTTGAGGATCCAATAGAGTGAACACAATCAATCAAGGTGAGTACCACAGATTGCTTCAATTGGCGTGGGTTCAGTCTGTGGAGGGCCAGGGTAGTACTCGGATAGTTCTTCACTCGTTTGCTCCTTTCAACCAATGCGGACATGGCTGAACGATCCCACTAATAACCGCTAGGGAAGACAATCACAGCCATTGGGTGTATGAGATCTCCAGGGATGGATTCCCATACCAAATCGGATCTCCACATGGGACGATCGTGGGCCCAGAGATGCACAGCCACTGTGACACTCCTGGTTCATTCAGCTATGTTGCTCGCGGCACCTGAACAAGTAGGAAGTGGTCATTAAATATGTGACTCGATTGTGTACTTAAATCTTTCTGGGTATGTGAGTAAGCTACATGCCCCACAGATAGCTCTCCAGAGTAAGGGTTTCTGACCATCATTCGCCATTCTCTCTCTCCTCTTTGTAGTGAGTCTATGAACGAGGAACCACTAGCACTCCACTAAGAAGGAGAAGCATAGGAACGCTCTGTCCAAGCATAATAGGAGAACACTGTGCAGCACTCTCATGGCCGATAGAAGAGGAGGCCCTAGCTTTTGGGCAGCATGAGTCTTTTTTTACGACCTGCCGCAACTGTAGGGCCTTCAAACGCCTCTCTCTAAGGTCATGACGAAGAGACACGAGTCAGTTGAGCCAGGAGCAGTACGAGAGGTGAGGAGGACGGTCAGCATTTCTAGCTGCTGCGGTGTGTGAGGTTTTTCTGCCTTTCCGGTTGGTTTCTATATATACTATACAGCTTCTGCAAATAAGAATCAGAGACCCTAATCCAGTTCTCTTCTTTAAATCAGCATCTCACACATGCTACAGCAGGTTCTTAGTTGAGGAACCGAACACTGCTGAGTTCTATGCTTACTGGCAGATTCACAGTGCAGCGTCATGGTTCATACGAACAAGGTCCAGCAGCCAACACACAGGACAACACAGCTGCAGAGACTCGGCAGAGGCCAAACCCCTTCTCTACTGACGTTGATGAGCGCCACCCATTCCAATGTTCCCTACCACCTAAGATGCACACTCGAGTGACCTACCAGAGAGACTGGCCGGAGCGGTGGCTTCTGGAGGTGTTAGTGATTTTCTGAAATATAAACACGATTTAAACTACATAACTATCTGCTCTGGAGTTTTGGAGGCCATGGTCTCCAGTAGTGTAGAGAATCAAACAGAACCAAGCACAAACCGCAGAACCTGTACACCTAGAGGGACCCCCTGATCAGGTACAGGTGGGTCCGTCTTTAATTTTTCAGAGCTGTACTATACTCAAAAATTAAACTGACAGGAGACAGAAGAGAGCATGTTTAAATATTTAATGTAGTAATGGATCCACAGTATTTCTGGCGCCGGTTTCCTATTGGGTCTATTATCATGAAATGCGACACAACTAATTCTGTCAGATGTTAGGAGAAAACTAAAACAATCAAATCCAAAAAAATAGAGATGCTATTGTGTGAACCGCTATCACTACTCCTAGAGCTGCACCCCTGGTTAACATGTCAGTACTCAACATTACAGAAACACAGCTATGTGCTTGATCCTCCTAATCTAGCCGGAAATTATCTTGGGGCATGAACTTTGGGAAGTCTTATATGTTCAGTCCAGCCAGCAAAAAAACACCAGAAACAGTGTTACATAATTAAGGAACGCGGTGTGTCTGCATCCGTGGAGTCCCGTTCTTTAAAAGCTGCCTGTCCTTCCTCTCTGTGTTGATCTCTTCATGTGCAGGAGATTTGAACAAGAAGAAGGATCCAGAAGGTGAGTGGAGCACGCCCTGCTTGATCAGGCAGTGACGAACTCCACTCAGGAGCTTGGAGCACCGAGCAGCTCGAAAGACCCCCCCTGCAGAAGCTCAAGCGATGGACCTTATCCGCTTCAGCACCAGTAGGGAACTGGGAGAAACGCTAGATCGAAGTTTACAACAAAACCGCTCGATGCAAAGAGCAGGGGGCCGGTGGCCGTCGTGGCTTAAGAATAATGCACCGTGGATACAAAAGAACACCGTTTCACTCCCCTCCCGCCTGGAGCCGGCTCGCTGACCCACTGTCGTGTTGCGCCAGACATGCCCCCAAAAACCTCTATACGTGGGCGCTTACGGTGAAAATAAATCACCTTGTACTTACGTACTGTAACTGCTAAACTGAGACTTGCTATGCTCACCGATACGACGTAGTGTCCTGTCCCAATCAGCCCTTCTTTAACCAGGAGAACCCTGGTGGAATCTGATTATAGTTCACGTCTTCGTTTAGAAACCTTGCCCTTTTAATCAAACATTTGGGATCAGTCGGACCATTTTGACACACCACAAACAAAAAACCATCTTCTTTTACCCGAGGGTTTGCACAAACCACACGTACCGGTCGTTCAAAAATAGAGTCGGATCGATTGCGCCGGTCCATACCCAACTTCCCCAAGCACTGCCGTGAACTAGCACTCCACACAGTCTGGTGTGCTGTTTTTTATCTTTGTGTGTATTGCGATGTGGTCATTGTGTAGTGTTGTATCCACAGCGAGCGCTCTACTCTCGGGATACGTGTATTCATTTGACTTAGTTCTCTGATCTTATTGCATTTGGGAACATCTTGTGTGGTGCTCGTTCCGCGGTTTTTTTCCGTGTATAGTAAGGGATTCATCCCGGGGCGGTTTGTGATGATGATCGCATGACGAAAGAAACCAGAATTACACGAGTTAATAAAACGAAAACTAAGAGTGTATCGTTTCCGATAGAAGTCTCACTGTAGGTTGTTTGGGCTTACTGCAATGGCTAGGTTGATGGATAAACTCGCAACATTTGGGCGAATTACGTAATCACTTCATTCAAGCTTATACAAGAAGAAGAAAGAGAACGAAATCACCTTGTACAGAGGACTCATCTAACTTGATGGGAACAGGGAGTCATCAGAGTGAAATTGGTTTAGAGAACAGGGCCCCCACTTTATAAAAGGCCCCCTCAGGTCTAGGGCCCACGGCCCGCGTTTCAAATCGGCACAGCCAGTGGCGGCCCTGAATGTGAAGCACCTTCTAGTTCACGGGTGACGCAACCGGCCGGCTTGATCCCTCTGGCCATTATAATTGGGTTTGCAATGAGTTCTAGGATGACGCCACTTATTTTTCTTTTTTGGTTTTTCTTTTGCTTTTTTTTTTTTAAGATAGTTTA
>JAMWET010006236.1:0-27496 GCA_024036415.1 Prochilodus magdalenae
ACGGACACTCTGGTTTTTGCGCACACATACCACACACTCAAACGACTTCAGCAAAGATGCTTTAGAGGACCATGATTTATTGCGCTTGTAAACTTTGGGGAACTTTGAATTCTCGCTATATGGAGAGATTCTAAAAAATGTATCGGCGACATTTTATGGTAGGAGGTGATGGTCTATAGTTTCTGTTCCTTAGGAAGGAACTTTTTTTTTTTTTGTTTTTTTTGAGCCTTTTGTCTTGCTAGTCAGAGAAGATGGGAAGGAGAAAGTGGAGCAAAGAACAAAGAGGGCGAATATAAAAGTTGCTGTCCCTGGAAGACCGAAAAGGAACTTTTTATTTTTTATTTTTTTTTTCCCCTATCATCTCACTCTTGAAGTCGCCTGCTGCTTTATTTTGCTGACTGGCTGCGGGCCTTGATGCTAATTGAGGCGTACCTGTCTCTAAAGTGGGCCTGTGTTTTGCTTTCCAAATAGGGGGTCTAAGTGATCTACACTGTCAAAGAAGAGGCAAGCCTGATGCTGCCTTCATCACTCACGGGTTAGATTATGCGGGCTTCAGCGAGCAAAACAACCATGCAAATACTGGCTGAAAATGCCGGCGCCGCACTTGCGATTGGAAGACGAAACATGAAGTAGTTCTTTCCTTTCTTCTTGTTGCTTTGAGGATGCTGGTAAATCAAATCTGGGAGACTTGATCCAGCAAAAACTTCCGAAAGCGTCCAGGAAAGCTGCGCTGCGTTAAATGTACTCTAAAATGCCCTACATAAGGAAGGTTCATGTGGAGATTGAAAGGTCTTCTTCGTGATGAAGGAATGAAGTTTTTCCATCTTTTCCAGTGGCCGCCGAGATATCGTCGGAACCGTTTTTCTCCCTGTCGGCGTGAAGAAAAGGGGCACGCGGTCCCCAAGTGAAAAACCAGTGACTGCATCTTACTACAGCTAGTAATGTTGTATTCTTTTTTTTGGGATGGGTTTTTGGTTTAGGGTTGATTGTTCGAACTGCCATTAGCTGCCTATATGACTAAATACAGCAAAGCTAGGAAACAGACTCTTTTTATTATTACAGCTCTGAAACTGTAGCTACTGCCTTTAACTCATTATTAAAATAGAGGAAACGGATTACTGGACTTCGTCCACCTGCTTAGAAATCTTACCTTGGCCTGGCTTCTTAAAATAGGTCTTAAGTCCAGTTTGTTTAGGAACCAAGGTTGGAATGACTCTAATGTGGTTGGTATAGCCAAGTGGGAACAGGTCTGACTGTGCAGTAGACTAGGATCCTAGCCCTATCTGAGGAATCACCCTACTCTATACAAAGTCTGTGGGCATGATGGCCAATGCCATCTTCTCCTACTCATGCAAGGAATGGTCAAAATTTGAGACACTGTGGATGAGAGCTTCTGTCAAATGCCATGTATGTTAAAAAAATAGCTTGGTTGTATTTATTAAACCCCCCCCCTCCCTGGAGATGAGTGGCTAAGCTAGCCACGACTAGCAACACAGAAATCGTCAAGGAGTCTAAAATGTATTTACTAAATGCAGGCATTGCTGTGAGGAAACGCTGATGCATGAAAATATGAAACTCATATGAGCGTCTAATGAACCGATGAGGTACAGGTATAAAACTAAGAGGTACAGGTGAGGTAAAGGTGTAAAACTAAGAGGTGCAGGTGAGGTACAGGTGTAAAACTAAGAGGTACAGGTGAGGTACAGGTGTAAAACCGAGAGGTACAGGTGTAAAACTAAGAGGTACAGGTGTAAAACTAAGAGGTACAGGTGTAAAACTAACAGGTACAGGTGTAAAACTAAGAGGTACAGGTAAGGAACAGGTGTAAAACTAAGAGGTACAGGTGTAAAACTAAGAGGTACAGGTGAGGTACAGGTGTAAAACTAAGAGGTACAGGTGAGGTGCAGGTGTAAAACTAAGAGGTACAGGTGAGGTGCAGGTATAAAACTAAGAGGTACAGGTGAGGTACAGGTATAAAACTAAAAGGTACAGGTATAAAACTAAGAGGTACAGGTGATGTGCAGGTGTAAAACTAAGAGGTACAGGTGAGGTACAGGTATAAAACTAAGAGGTACAGGTGATGTGCAGGTGTAAAACTAAGAGGTACAGGTGAGGTACAGGTATAAAACTAAGAGGTACAGGTATAAAACTAAGAGGTACAGGTGAGGTGCAGGTATAAAACTAAGAGGTACAGGTGAGGTACAGGTATAAAACTAAGAGGTACAGGTATAAAACTAAGAGGTACAGGTGAGGTACAGGTATAAAACTAAGAGGTACAGGTGTAAAACTAAGGTACAGGTGAGGTGCAGGTATAAAACTAAGGTACAGGTGAGGTACAGGTATAAAACTAAGAGGTACAGGTATAAAACTAAGAGGTACAGGTGAGGTACAGGTATAAAACTAAGAGGTACAGGTGCTAAGGGTACAGGTGAGGGTGCAGGTGTAAAACTAAGAGGTACATGGTGAGGTTACAGGTAAAACTAAGAGGTACCAGTGAGGGTACGCAGTGTATAAAACTAAGGTACAGGTGAGATACAGGTGTGAAACTAACTAGGTACAGGTGAGGTACAGGTAAACTAAGAGGTACAGGTGAGGTACAGGTATAAAAACTAGAGTAGGTACAGGTATAAAACTAAGAGGTACAGGTGAGATACAGGTGGGAAACTAAGAGGTACAAGGGGAGGTACAGTAGGTGAGGTGCAGGTGTAAAACTAAGAGGTACAGGTGAGGACTACAGGTAAAACTAAGAGGTTACAGGTGAGGTAGTACAGGTATAAAACTAAGAGGTACAGGTGAGATACAGGTGTGAAACTAAGAGGTACAGGTGAGGTACAGGTAAAAAAAAGAGGTAAACTTGAGGTAAAGGTATAAAACAAAAAGGAACAAGAAAAAAAATAAGAGGTACAGGTGAGATACAGGTGTGAAACTAAGAGGTACAGGTGAGGTACAGGTAAAACTAAGAGGTACAGGTGAGGTACAGGTATAAAACTAAGAGGTACAGGTATAAAACTAAGAGGTACAGGTGAGATACAGGTGGGAAACTAAGAGGTACAGGTGAGGTACAGGTAAAACTAAGAGGTACAGGTGAGGTACAGGTATAAAACTAAGAGGTACAGGTGTAAAACTAAGAGGTACAGGTGTAAAACTAAGAGGTACAGGTATAAAACTAAGAGGTACAGGTGAGGTACAGGTGTAAAACTAAGAGGTACAGGTGTAAAACTAAGAGGTACAGGTATAAAACTAAGAGGTACAGGTGTAAAACTAAGAGGTACAGGTGAGGTACAGGTATAAAACTAAGAGGTACAGGTAAGGTAAAGGTGTAAGACTAAGAGCTCTTAGGCTGGAAAGCCGTTTTTAAACTTCCTCCATTCAGATCCTCTCGTTTTAATGCGCAGAGTAGATGCCATAATAAAATAGACGGTATGCGAGACGGATTGCGAGCCTGGCGCTCGCCCGCCGTCTTTTAGAGAGCGCCTAATGAAGACAAATCCGTGTTTTCCCTGCCTCTCGGGTGTCAGCCGTGCAGCAGGGCCCGCTCTTGTTTTCACCAGCCAATGAAAGAGTTGCATTATTTTGGCCTCCGGTTTGCGCCGTTGGCCGTGTTGACACATGCATCTGCCGGGTACATAGTGATGGATTTACCTTTTAGAATGTTCCAGATCAGCCTGCCCAGCGTCTGCGGTGGGGGGAGGGAGTTTGGGTCCACCAGGGACGAGCGCCGAGACCTCTAACGGACGAGGCGAATATGGAAGAACATTTGGCAGCGTCTTATTCATCCTCATCGCTCATCTCCTCCCAAATGACACTCTTTGTTAAATCGGTGGCGGCTAAAAAGGGAGATGCCGCGTTCGGTTTCGCTTAAAGATGGGGGAGTCGATGACATATGGGTCCAGTGATGTCCGACGGATGCGTTTGTAGATACGGGATGTTGCGGCGAGGGATCAGAAGAGTTCTTGAAGTTTTAAGGTCTATCTGATAAATTCCCATCATCTCAGACTATCGTTATTTGCCATCTGAGTCTCCCAGGATTTATTCCGGTTAAGCCTAGCAGAGGTTCTTTCATTCCCCATGCTCCGGGAATGCGTCTCGGTTTTCCTTGAGCGTCAGGGAAAAATGGTTGACAATTAACACGAGCCCGAGCGGTACGAATTAATTTAGCCGGTACATGAATATTCAGAGTAAACAGTGCCGATTTATGCATGGCAGTCTCTTGTGCAAGTGGCTACGGCTCGTCCCGCCGTTAATGCTAAACCTCGCAGGCATCTTACCACCTTGGCGGAGACAGGTGGAGGCACCCACTTCTCCCTCGCTTATTCCCGCTCCCTTGTTTGATAACCGCCGTCCGTGGTACGCGATGAGCACGCTTTGACGTTCCGCCCTAAGAGAACCCTTTGAAGAACCTTTGATTAAGGCGCTTCGCCGCTAATGTGTTGTCACGTTTAGACTGGAGCCGTTCGTTACATGACGGCTTTGCCGAGGTTGAGATCTCCTCTAGATTTCCCGGCTCAGATCATTTCCCCTCTAAAACTCGGGCTGTTATCATCCCTAATGGCTGATGTGATCTGGGCCTTGTTGAGAGCAATTACTTTGAAGAATTGGGAAATTTCAAAGGCGCGCCACCACCGCTTAATTTCCCATCATCTGCGCCGGCGTGCCATCGTTGTCGCGTGGTGAGGAATTATCCTCATGTAACGCAGGCTGTTTTAAAAGCGCAAACCGCTGCAGCTTTCAGACCCGTACGATTACAGACAGAATGGCGGCGTTTTGATAATAGCAACCAGCGTTCGGGAGTCACTTCGGCGGAATCGGGCTTTTAGTCTCTAGGAGAGCATTTTGGATGCGTCTCGTTATTAACTGTATAAGGCATTGCATTATACTAAAGTGAAGCCTTCCAGAAACCTGCCAGGGTCAGTGCAACTTTAAGTAATGAGTATTTCGTTATAGAACAGCCTTCGGTCTGGAGGCTAGGAGTGAGGTGGTGTTTCTATGAAGTGGGCTTAATGTTCCGTTGTAAGTCAAAGCCGTACGGGAGATGTCTCAAGCTCTTTAATTAAACCTTTAAATTAAAAGCCAGTGCCCTGTCTGCAGCCATATCTTGGAGGCTGTAGCTGTGGAGGCTCCATAGGCTCCAGCCATGTCTTGCAGCCAGTAGCCTGTGGAGGCACCATATCTCGGAGCCAGTAGCTGTGGAGGTGCCATCGTCTTCAACCATATCTTGCAGCCTGTAGCCTGTGGAGGCGCCATATTCTCCAGCCATATCTTGGAGCCTGTAGCCTATGGAGGCTCTTTAGTCTCCATCCGTATCTCGGAGCCTGTAGATGTGGAGGCTCCATAGTCACCAGCCATATCTCGGAGCCTGTAGATGTGGAGGCTCCATAGTCTCCAGCCATATCTCAGAGCCTGTAGATGTGGAGGCTCCATAGTCACCAGCCATATCTCGGAGCCTGTAGCTTGTGGAGGCTCCATAGTCTCCATCCATATCTCAGAGCCTGTAGCTGTGGAGGCTCCATAGTCTACAGCCATATCTTGGAGCCTGTAGCCTGTGGAGGCGCCATATCTCGGAACCTGTAGTCGGTGGAGGCTCCATAGTCTCCAGCCATATCTCAGAGCCTGTAGCTTGTGGAGGCTCCATAGTCTCCATCCATATCTCAGAGCCTGTAGTCGGTGGAGGCTCCATAGTCTCCAGCCATATCTCAGAGCCTGTAGCTTGTGGAAGCTCCATAGTCTCCATCCATATCTCAGAGCCTGTAGCTTGTGGAGGCTCCATAGTCTCCATCCGTATCTCAGAGCCTGTAGCCTGTGGAGGCGCCGTATCTCGGAGCCAGTAGCTGTGGAGGCTCCATAGTCTCCAGCCATATCCCGGATCCAGTAGGCTGTGGAGGCTCCATTGTGGTTGTGGAAGCTCCATAGTCTCCATCCATATCTCTGAGCCAGGAGCCTGTGGAGCTCCATTGTGGTTGTGGATGTTCCAGAATCTGCTGCCTCTGGTCAGTCAGGTTCATAGACGTTCCAGGGTCGGCTACCTCCGCTCAATCGTAGTCGTGGATGTTCTGCTTGTTGCCTCAGATCCATCATGGTGATGGAGGTTCCTGAGTAAGCTGCATCAGCTTGTTGTGCTCCACAGTCCTCTGCCTCGGATCAGTCATGGTCATAGAAGTTACAGAGTCATTTTCCTCAGCTTTATTCTCAGCTCTATAGGCCTCCAGAGCTGGCTGCATCAGACCTGTTGTGGTCACAGGGGGTCCAGAGTCAATTGCTTTGGCTCCCATCTTGGTCCTAAAGACTAGAGTCAGCTGCCCTGACTTCAGACTTATCATGGTGATGGAGATTGTGGTTCCACAATCATCTGCCTCAGATCAGTCATGGCTGTAGAAGTTCCAGAGGCAGTTTTCTTAGTTCTGTTGTGATTATTCGTTCCAGAGTCAGCTGCTTTTAGATCTATCATGGTCATATAGAGTCAGCTGCCTCAGCAACATTGCTGCTGCAGAGGTTTCAAAGTTTGCTTTAGTTCCATCATGTTAAACGTGGTTTCAGAGTAAGGTGCCTCAGATTTGATGTGCTTATGGAAGTTCCAGTCCTGAGTTCCAGAGTCACTTTCCTCAGCTCCGCTGTGATGACACTGATTCCACAGTCTGCTCTGCCTCAATCTTGGTCATAGAGCTTTCAGAATCATCTGCCCCAGGTTCATCATGGTGATGGAGGTTTCTGAGTAAGCTCTCCCAGGTTTCTTGTGCTCATGGAGGATCCACAGTCATCTGCCTCAAATCCACTCTAGCTATAGTAGTTTCAGAGTCAGTTTTCTTAGCTACATTGTGACCATAGACCTTTCAGAGTTGGCTGCAGCTTCGGTCCGTTGATTCAGGTCCGTTATGGTGATGGTGGTTCCAAAGCAAACTGGCTCAGGTTTCTTGCGCTCATGGAGGATCCACAGTCACCTGCCTCAAATCCACTCTAGCTATAGAAGTTCCAGAGTCAGTTTTCTCAGCTTCTTTCTGATTATAGATGTTAGAGTCAGCAGCATTGGATCCATCATCATTATAAAGGGTCCGGAGTCAGCTACTTCGGTTCGAGCTCACTCATAAAGGTTCCAGGGTCAGTTACTTTGGTTCCATCTTGGTACCGAGTCAGTTCCCTTGGCTCCATTATAGTCATGCAGGTTCTAGCATCTGCTGCCTTGACTTTCGGAAGTTCGTGTTTGTGTCATACATGCAGTCATTCCGACAAGACTATGCGCTGTAGCGTCTACGTTTCCGTCGCACCATAAAAGAAGAACCTTCTGGTCGCACAAACAGTTTGCATTTGATTGATGCCGGCCTTAAAGCAGGAGGAGCCGTAACAGGTTAGTCGGATAGCTGAACGTAGTTGATGGGTTAACTGATTTCAGAAAGATGTTGATGCTCTGCATGGCTGTATGGTGGCAGTGGATGTTTCAGCTGCCTCAGCTTCACTGTGATTATGTAGGTTTCCAGACGCAGCTGCCTCAGTCCTTTCTGAGTCGGAATCAGCCGACTCGGTCCCGCTGCGGCCGTGGAATCAGCCGGCTCGTCTACGAGGAAGCCTCAAAGCGGCGCCGCTCTTCCATCTCGTCCCTTTCTTCTGCCCGCTCTTCTTCATCAGCTGTGTCGGACCATATGTCTCACTCTGAACCCACCACTCCGCCATGTCCCAGCCATCTGCCTCTCTCGCTCCCTCTCTCTCTCTTTCTCTCTCTCTCTCTCTCTCTCTCCTTTCTTTCTTTACACGAGCCTCGGCGGCCAAGCGTGACGGGCACAGAGGCTCTCTCGCTGTTTCTCTGTTAAACAGAATCTGCACAAACGCCCGGCCTCCACCTCTGTGTTGATGTATTTATTTCTCCGAGGCTTGCGTGTGCGTGTGCGTGTGCGTGTGCGTGTGCGTGTGCGTGTGCGTGTGCTCGTGCGTGTGCTCTGTTTCGCTTCCGCACTGACGTTCATTGTCAGAGATGGGCTTTGATAGGCCAGCGCTGGTCAGGCCAATTTCTTTGATGGGAGATAAAAGGGGTTTGAAGTGCTTTATTTTTGTTGTGGTTGTTGTTGTTTGTATGCATGCCCGTTTGTTGTGCAGCTCCTGTGCTAATAAAGTCTGATTGTTAGATGTACTGAGCGCGCTCAACAGGAGCAACGTGATTGACGGCGTCTCTGAACCCGTTCCGAGGAAGGGCGGGCGGGAGCGTGGAGATATTAAAGCGTCGCTAATTCAAGGCGGTTTCTTCGTACAGGATAAGTGTCATAATATTAGTATTCCAGATCCTTTAGTATTCCAGATCCTTTAGTATTCCAGATCCTTTAGTATTCCAGATCCTTTAGTATTCCAGATCCTTTAGTATTCCAGATCCTTTAGTATTCCAGATCCGTGTCTGTGCCGAGCTGTCTCGGAGTGTCTTTCTATGTACCACCTTTTCCCAGTCCTGACTGATTTCGTTGGCGAAATGTGGTAGATGGTGCAACATGCCAAGTCCGTATTCCGAACAATTGTAGGAGGGGAGCGAAAGCTCACCAGGAAGTTGCGAAGTCCATCCCGATCATAAGAAACAAGGAAATGCACCGTCCCTCCTCCTCCTCCTCCTCCCGCTTTGGTCCTTTGCCTGACCATTGACTGGGACCACGATGGACAGATTCCACTCCTACAGCGCTACACTGACTCACTATTGCCTCTTCAGGTACAAAGTGGTATTACAAGGCTGGATGGGCTGGGCTAGCATGCTAACTTGCCATGTGGTGTCCCTCAGGGCTCAGTTCTCGGCCCATTGCTCCTTATTCTATATGCCCCCTGCCCTTGATGACATCATCATCAGGCGACACGGGTTGCTTTGTGGATGATGTGCAGGTGTACATACAGACCCCTCTTGTGGTCCAGACCTCTTCCCCAGTATGTGACTTGCAGATGTAGGTTTCTTTCTTTATTCCTTTCATCCTACCCTCCTTTCACCCTTCCTTCCCTTCTTCCTACCCTCCTTTCACCCTTCCTTCCCTTCTTCCTACCCTCCTTTCACACTTCCTTCCCTTCTTCCTACCCTCCTTTCAACCTTCCTTCCCTTCTTCCTACCCTCCTTTCACCCTTCCTTCCCTTCTTCCTACCCTCCTTTCACCCTTCCTTCCCTTCTTCCTACCCTCCTTCCTTTCATCCTACCCTCCTTCCTTTCATCCTACCCTCCTTTCACTCTTCCTTCCCTTCTTTCTACCCTCCATCCTTTCATCCTATCCTCCTTTCACTCTTCCTTTCCTTTCTTCCTACCCCTCTTCCTTTCAACCTACCCTCCTTGCACCCTTCCTTCCCTTCTTCCTACCCTCCTTCCTTTCATCCTGCCCTCCTTTCACCCTTCCTTCCCTTCTTACTTCCTTCCTTCCTTCCTTTCATCCTACCCTCCTTTCACCCTTCCTTCCCTTCTTCCTACCCTCCTTCCTTTCATCCTACCCTCCTTTCACCCTTCCTTCCCTTATTCCTACCCTCCTTCCTTTCATCCTATCCTCCTTTCACCCTTCCTTCCCTTCTTCCTACCCTCCTTCCTTTCACCCTTCCTTCCCTTCTTCCTACCCTCCTTTCACCCTTCCTTCCCGTCTTCCTACCCTCCTTTCACCCTTCCTTCCCTTCTTCCTTCCCTCCTTTCACCCTTCCTTCCCACCCTCCTTCCTTTATTCCTACTCTCCTTTCACCCTTCCTTCCCTTCTTCCTACCCTCCTTCCTTTCATCCTACCCTCCTTTCACCCTTCCTTCCCTTCTTCCTACCCTCCTTGCTTTCATCCTACCCTCCTTTCACCCTTCCTTCCCTTCTTCCAACCCTCCTTCCTTTCATCCTACCCTCCTTTCACCCTTCCTTCCCTTCTTCCTTCCCTCCTTTCACCCTTCCTTCCCACCCTCCTTCCTTTATTCCTACTCTCCTTTCACCCTTCCTTCCCTTCTTCCTACCCTCCTTCCTTTCATCCTACCCTCCTTTCACCCTTCCTTCCCTTCTTCCTACCCTCCTTGCTTTCATCCTACCCTCCTTTCACCCTTCCTTCCCTTCTTCCTACCCTCCTTGCTTTCATCCTACCCTCCTTTCACCCTTCCTTCCCTTCTTCTTTCCCTCCTTCTTTCCTTCCTTCCCTTCTTCTTTCCCTCCTTCTTTCCTTCCTTCCCTTCTTCCTTCCTTCCTTTCTTCCTATCCTTCTATCACGCTTCCGTCCTTCCCTCTTTTCATCCTACCCTTCTTTCACCCTTCCTTCCTTCCTTCCTTCCTTCCTTTCATCCTTGATGGTCAGTGTGTATATATATGTATATGTATATCGGATCTGGAGCGCGGGCTTCTCGGGAAAGCACGGAGATATCGCTGTTCCATGAAATGAACCCTTTAAGGAACGCTCATTGAATCCGTGTATACGTTTATGAAAGGAACACGTGCGTATTTTCTTTCCCTCTGTTTCTTCCTCTTCAGGCTTCTAAGTACCTGTATGGAGGCCCTTGAGTCACTAATGGAATCTACTCTCATAAAACAACAAGCGTGCGGCGAGAGGGGAGAGAAAGGAGCCGTAATACGGAAAAATCTCCCGAGTTTATGAATCATAAAGAACTGTAATTGGCCTGGTGATTTGTGCCCTCGTGGTAAAACAATAGCGGCGGCTTTTCAAATGATTCTGCAAATCCATCGGCGGAGGGGAACACAAGCCGCGTTCCGACGAGCCCACAAATCAAAATGTAATTTGGCCTTCCTGACGGCTCCTCCGGATTGACATTACCCACGGTGCATTACTGCTCCCCGCGCCTCCGGAGCCTCAACGGCCGCTCCGGCAGGAGCTATGACGCCATTTACTCGGCTAATGCGCGCTCCAGATCGCATGCTTTATTAGGGCTGTTCTACGCGACACTGAGCGCTAAATTTGTACGGCGAAATGGTGTTATTATTATTATTATTATTATTATTATTATTATTATTATTATTATTATATTTATTTATCCCCCCCCCTTCTCCTCCCACCGACTTTGTCCCAGATTTGGTTTCTGGCTGGCTCACGCCTCTGAAGTGTGTGTGCAGCCTCCCGCTGGGCTTGTAAATTCAAGACTACTGTAACCATCGCCAGGCGGCCCCCTTCGTTGGGCTACGCTGGGGTGCGGCTGGTTTGCGTGAAGAAGGCTGAACTCGGGGGGCTGACTGAGTGTGGTCCAGCAGCATGGCTGATACGCCGTTTAGTCATGGATTAGTTTGGGCTGTGGGTGGGGTCCGATTCTGGTCCTGGGGGGCCCGGAGTCCAGCATGGAACGCTGTAACTGACCGCTGTGTTGAAGCCAGGGGTTATAAACCGGAAGACCACCAAGCTCTACTGGACTGGGGGTCCTTGTCCACAGACCACTCTTGTGGTCCTGACCTCTTCTCCAGTATGTGACTTGCATTTCATCCTACCCTTCTTTCACCCTTCCTTCCCTTCTTCCTACCCTTCTTTCACCCTTCCTTCCCTTCTTCCTACCCTCCTTTCACCCTTCCTTCCCTTCTTCCTACCCTCCGTCCTTTCATCTTACCCTCCTTTCACCCTTCCTTCCCTTCTTCCTACCCTCCGTCCTTTCATCCTACCCTCCTTTCATCCTTCTCTTCTTCCTACCCTCGGTCCTTTCATCCTACCCTCCTTTCACCCTTCCTTCCCTTCTTCCTACCCTCCTTTCACACTTCCTTCCCTTCTTCCCACCCTCCTTCCTTTCATCCTACCCTTCTTTTACCCTTCCTTCCCTTCTTCCTACCCTCCTTCCTTTCATCCTACCCTCCTTTCACCCTTCCTTCCCTTCTTCCTACCCTCCGTCCTTTCATCCTACCCTCCTTTCACCCTTCCTTCCCTTCTTCCTACCCTCCTTTCACACTTCCTTCCCTTCTTCCTTCCTTCCTTCCTTTCATCCTACCCTTCTTTTACCCTTCCTTCCCTTCTTCCTACCCTCCTTCCTTTCATCCTACCCTCCTTTCACCCTTCCTTCCCTTCTTCCTACCCTCCGTCCTTTCATCCTACTCTCCTTTCATCCTTCCCTTCTTCCTACCCTCCGTCCTTTCATCCTACCCTCCTTTCATCCTTCCTTCCCTTCTTCCTACCCTCCTTCCATTCATCCTACCCTCCTTTCACCCTTCCTTCCCTTCTTCCTACCCTCCTTTCATGCTTCCTTCCCTTCTTCCTTCCTTCCTTTCTTCCTATCCTTCTTTCACCCTTCCTTCTCTTTTTCCTTCCTTCCTTTACTTCCTTACTTCCTTCCTTTCATCCTACACTCCTTTCACCCTTCCTTTCATTCTATCCTTCTTTCACCCTTCCCTTCTTCCTTCCTACCTTCCTTTCATTTCATCCTACCCTTCTTTCACCCTTACTTCCCTACTTCCTTCCTTCCTTTCATCCTACCCTTCTTTCACCCTTTCTTCATTCCTACCTTCCTTTCTTCCATTCTTCCTTCCTTTACTTTCTTTCCTTCTTTCTTTCTGTCTTTCTTTCGTCCATGTTTCATACTATTTTACCTTCCTTCCGGCCTCTAATTCTTCCCTCCTTCCTGCCTTCACACATGAATCTAAAGCTGAATTCCGGAGCACATACCTTTATAAGGAATGAAGTCTGTGAGCATGGATTTGGAACTCACCCCTAGCATTCTCAACTTGGTCCAGTAGGAGGTGCTGTCAGCAAAGGTCACTTTACAGTTCGTGATTTAGAGAAGAAACAGCCTCTAGCAGACTCTAACGTACAGACAGGCTCGGAGTAGCAGCTTCAAACATAAAAATGCAGAGTAAGAAAAAACGTTATTTATAGAGAGTCAGTTACTCAGTTACTGGTAGGTTACCGGTTTCCATTAAAAAGGATCTTTTAGTCAGATAGTGCTGTAAAGTATGATGGCTGCATCGGACTGTGCGCGAGTGTTTCATCAGCTCATGCGTTCATTGCTTTCAGTGTAATAACGTAAAGATAATTTGGTTATTTTGAAGCATTTTTCTTAATGAAGTCATCAAACTTTTAAATCACAGAGAAAATGGAAGTTTCCAAAAGTGGAATTTTTGCATGTTTTTTTTTTATTTTTTTTAGATACGCATTTGGTGCACTTTTGGAATCTTCAGTCTCTCTTTCGACCAACTTCATTTCTCCTTCAACTGGAAAAACTGGAAGTTTAGGCCAAAAAATTTCACTTGGCCCAAAAAAATCCCCCCCCAGCTGTGAGCAGTAGGAGGTGTGTGTATGTGCAGCGTGCTGTACGCCTGTCCTGTCGCCGTGTGCATCCGGCAGCTGTGCTCTTTTAAGGCGAACTGGAGAGATCGGAGCCGCTGAGGATGTTGATTGACACAGACATGCAGGCTGACAGCTCGCAGAGTGTGTTCCAGCAGCTACAATGAAGCAGGAAGCTGCCCTGGGCTCCAGACACGCACACGTACGCGCACACGCTGGCTCAATCTGGGTCTGTCCTGCAACAGAACTGAGCCCTGCTCTTATTGCTCCTGCATCTGATCTGCTTATTGGAAGGAGGAAAAGTGAAGGGACTTAGTTCCTCTGCGGAAGTTTCCCTTTCCCTAATTACCTCTGGCTGCTCCGGCCCGTCACTAAATCAGTTCCAGGGAGGCGGTGTAATCTCCTGTAGATTATGTTCTCACAGAATGAATGTTTGCCCTGCAAATAAGCCTGAGCACAGCTAATCTGTATCCAGCCTCCTGCAAAACACGGCTCGCTTATTGATCCTCGGAACGAGAACCTAACGAGAAACTTAACTTCCAGTCCCAGAGATGAAGAGTTGGCCTGCCGAGCCGTTAGAGGTGGTGGTCGTGGGTGATGCTTATAGAAAGTGATGGGAAGTATTCATCGCTTATTGAAACTAGCGGAGAAACAGAATGAATGTTGGGTCTACAGTCATGTCCATTTATGCCGTATGTCAAGCTCTCAAATCTCCAGCGCTAATCAGCTGATCTCAGCCGGCTCAGGAACACAGTTGGTTAATGAGTCAGCCTGCTGTA
This sequence comes from Prochilodus magdalenae, assembly GCA_024036415.1. NCBI lineage: Eukaryota > Metazoa > Chordata > Actinopteri > Characiformes > Prochilodontidae > Prochilodus > Prochilodus magdalenae. The sequence continues at coordinate 13,949 of JAMWET010006236.1, forward strand.
GCCCGCCCATGGTCACTGCTTCTATGAAACTATGGACTTCATAGGATATATATTCATTAGTGCTATTAAACATGTACTCAACTCTGCTATATAAGACCCCACTAGGACTCAAGTAGGTATACTTAGATATAGGGCTGCCCTCTAGAAGTCGACGAATCGAATCGTCAGTCGGAGACCCTTTAAGTCAACTGAGACCCTTCAAGTTGACTGACAACAGTGACCTTTTTTTTTTTTTAAACAGACTAAAGCTTACAGAAATGCACAAGAACTTTAAGAATGTAAAAAGACATTTTAATAATTATTAAAGGGGAATAATAAATATATATTTATGTTCTGGCTGGGCTGTATACATATCAAATCCACGTGGCGACGTACGCTGGCGGTTCACCACTGAAGGAAGCTAAAGCTGTGAAGCTGAGGAACACTGGGGGGAACGATGTCTCAGAGAAAGTCTGGAGGAGCTTCTGAAGAAGAGAATCCGAACACATGAAACCGAATTTTCTGCTCGTCATTCATCCGCAGACATCCAACACTGCGCCAAACGAGGGGAGCTGACTTTCGGTTTTAGACATAACGGCTGTTTGCGGTGAAGGGAAAAACGGTGGGGACCGAAGGGACGTTGTTTTTATTTATAATTCCGTTATTTTTTTTAGAAACTAAATTACAGATTTCTATATTTTACTCGTTCTAACAGTGAGAATTATCTTTTAATTTAAGGATGAGTACAGTTCACTTAAAATTTTACGCCTGGCCGATAAACGAGGAGATAAAATTTATTTTTCCAGCGTGGGTAATATAATAAACAACGGTTTCATCCAGGTTTTAGCCACTTCTTCTCTTCATCTAGAATAAAAAAAAAAAAAAATAATTAAATATGGACTAATCTTGTTTTACAGCCCGCCAAATATAATATACTTCATGCGTTTTGCAAGCAAAACTATTGAAGAAAAAAACCATCTGTTTTGTCAACCAATTCCCTGACTGCTTGTCCTAGCCAACTGATTATTATAAAGTTCCCAACCAAGCCAGCACTGGTGTAGTCTGAGGGTTACCTTAGTTTTTCTTGAATAGGGGCCTGTAAAAATGTGATTCTGTTCTTCATTCAGCAAAAAAAAGATGCAGAGACTCTTTTTTTAGTAGAGAAAACAGGAGGACACAACTGAGGTTAGGTATCTTAAAAAAGAGTTATATATTACAAATGCCAACATATTTCCAACCCACTTCTCATAAATGAAATGAAGGAATGCATGAAATGAATGAATTAATAGACACAAAAACAACAAAACAAACAATTAAATAAAATAAAGAAAGAAAGAAAAAGAACTTTACTATATTTTTTTTATCTTGTCCCATATTTTTAATTAGATTTTTTTTCACATGCATTTTTGATAAAGGTGGTCCAATTGTATAATTTTCTGTATTGTCTCTTGCCTAAGTGTTTGCAGGAGAGCTGGAGTGGCGATTGGAAAAAAAAAACTAAAGAAAAAAACTGGAAGTTGCCAATGTAAGGTGGTTTTTTTTTTATTTTGGCAAAGGTGCCAAGTGCACTGTAGTCCGAAATTCCCCAAAAAAACAAGTATCAAACAGGAGAAAAACACAAAAAAACTAAAAGGAAGGGGGAAAGGGAAAAGAAAAAAAAAGAAAAAAGAAAGAAAAAAAAAAAAAAAAACAAAAAAGGTCAAAAATTGGATACATACAATATCCCCATATGCTTACAAACATAAGCTCTTTTTCAAAGACGCGATTTTGCAACCGCACAAAGCCAGTCCCCTCCCCCAAAAATTGGCTGGGTCTCTGCTTTTATTTAAAAAAAACCACAAAACAGGGCTATTGGATTAGCCAAAAACCTAGCCCCTCCCGCCCCCCCCCCCCCCCCATTTAGCAAAGGGTAAAATGGAACAACCCAATTTTGGATCCAACCTCCAGACTAAAATTATCCCATCCACATAAATGCTCTCTCCATGGAAAACGGACGAGAGCTCCGTTACACTAAGCTTGTCCCTTGGAAAACAGAATCAGATTTAAATGCTGGACCAAGCTGGTTAATGCTCGATGGTTGCTGGGCTGGAACTGGTACTGGGTTTTGCTGCTCAACCAGGCATGACCTTGTCTAATTATGTGACGGCCTGCAATTTAAAAAAAAAAAAATTTTTTTAAATATTAAATTAAACAGCTGCAGAAAAGATAATTAAATGTCCTTGCGGTAATGTTTAGCCCCTTTGCCCATATTCAACCAATCTAAACGTCACCACCAAGAGATGGTGGCCTAAAAACTCAGATTTTGGCGTGTGTTTGTTAATTTGATTGGATTTGGGTATTAAAAAATCTTGGCAATGACTGGAGTAATGCAATTCAACAAGGAAAAACCTAAAAAAAATCTTCCTTACTATATTTATTCTTAACTAAAAAAATATTAATAAAGCATGTTGGCTAAAAGCCTAGTAAAGAGCTGAAAAAAAAACCAGAAGAGCCAGTCAGTTTTCTTCTGTAGTGCATGTTATTGTGTGTGACACTAATTAGCTGGAGCTTACTATGTTGGCCTAGGACTTAAAAACAGATCTGAACAGGAACATTGATTTGTGGCTCCTGAAGCATGCCGCTGAAATTGTGATTGTATTTAACGGTTGAATTATTGTTTGCTAAAGTGGGATCATTACATTAGCAGAGAAATCAGATTAAAAGAATGAGTGGGCAGGGCCTTTTAGTGCCAGATGGGGAAAAGTTATTTGATTGGTGTGGTGAAGGGAACAGACCATGATAAATAATGTGAAAGACACAACAGTGAAAAAAAAGAAAAACATGAAAAACACTAAAAAAATAACAAAAATAAAAAAAACAGATTTAAAGAGAGATTTTTTTGAGGCTTTAGATGAAAAAAAATAAACAAAAAGCGTTTCTACTGGATGATGTATGAAAGCAATGTTGGGAGCTATTTGAGAAAAAGGAAAAAGGGACCAAAAGAGAGAGAGCTTGTGAAGGCCTCAATTGATTTCAGGGCAGGTGAAATTGCTTGAAACATTGTCCAAGCAAAAAACGTGAAAATACTGGTTGGTTCTAGGACCCTCTAAATTAAACCTCTTGGCCCCCCAAAATGTCTCAAAATCTCTAAATTACATTATGCTGAACCGCTCAGGGAAAAATCTTTAGGGGGGCCTGCTTTCACCCATAAATAAAGTGGTTTTTTCTGTCTATGGGTAATTCTGAAAACAACCTACAGAATTCAGCCCCTGGTCTTGGCCTCAGTGGGGGCGCTGTGCCAAAAAAAAAAAAAACAAAAGGTTCCTTCATTATCAAGGCAAAAAAAACTGTAAACTTTTCCCAGAAAAATCCTGAAAACTGATGAAAAAAAAAGAAAAACGTTTACACTTTTTATGCTGTAGCTTCTTAGATAAAAATTTAACTTGCTCAAATTTTCCAGAAGTTAATCAGCAGAAGGAAAAAAGGGAAGAGAAAACTTGGTGGTAGGTTTTTTGACATTTGTGAAAAAAAATGACTTGCACAATGTTTCAATGAACAGTTTTTTGGGTATGAGTATGGTGCTTGTCTGTATAGGCTTTTAGGGAAAAAAAAAACCTGGGTGGTTTTTTGCTATGGTGTAGCGCCCTCTGCTGGCCTTCCTGGTGTATTATACAATAGCTTGGGTTTAGTTGTTAAAGTTTTTAGGCATATCCAAAACAGTTTGGCAGTCGCAGGTTTTTTTCTCTTCTGTGAATCTCGTCCCACCATATGCCCTGTTAAGTTTTGCCATCCTAAAGTTTCTAATTTGATTATTTTAGGTTTCTAATGTTTCTTTGTGAGGATGGAAATACAACATTTTGTCCCCTTATTTATTCTAATCGAAGCTCCCAGAAGGCTGTAAAAGAAAAAAATGTCTGAAAAGTTTGAAGCTAAAAGTATGGGTTAGCAAAATTTATGCTAGTGTGTTTATTTTATGTTTTTTCAATATAGCTAAGCCTTAGAATGCTAATGTAAGAAAATCCAGCTGGTACACTGTTTTACCTCTGAGATAAATCGTTCAATGTTTGATATGTTTTTGTAGAAGCCAATGGCAACAAATCTTGGGAAGGGGAGTTTGAGACAATTTTAATTGTGATGAAAAAAAAAAAAAAAACTGAATGTATTGGGTCATATCTTTTATTTCAGTTTTTTTACAAAAAAAATAAAAAGCAACAGAAAAAAAAAAAAAAACAAAAAACAAAAGAATAAAAAAAGAGACCTTTGAAGTTTGAAAGGAAAAAAAAACCTGATCTCTGCTTGTACCGCTGTCTGTCTAACTTGGACTAGCTCCCAGCCAACGTCTCATTCCAGTGAGGACAGAAACAGTAAAAATTGATTGGGACAACTAATTGTTCCCACAATGCAAAAAAAGGGATAAAACAAAAAAACAAAAAAAGGAGAGCCCTTTTTCCCACATGTCTAAAAAAAAATTGAGAAAACAATGACGGTGACGCAACAACAAGCTGGCGGTGGTGGCAGAAACCAGAAATGGGGCTAAAATTCTGTTTAGCTCAAAATCAGAAGCATGATCAAGACCTCTGAGTACCATTCCTGCGCCAACCTAAATTCCCCCCTGACTGGAATCCAAAGGCTGACCATCTGTTGGGACCACCAGAAAACTCAATTGGGTTTTGTTTTGGCTCTAGGGGATCCCCCATTGCACCTTTCCAGCAGCTGTGGGAATGCAACTGCTAATCAGCATGGGTCCAGAATACCTGTGGCTCCTACCTTATTAAGTTCCCTCCCAGTTTTATCTAGCTGCCTGTCTGAAAAGCTGCAAAAAACAAGCTGATACTCTGCCCATATTTAGCAGGTGGACATAATTTAATGCGGCTCAACTGTGTAAGTAAATAAAAAATAAGGGGTTGGTGTAGCTCAGCAATATAAACACCTTTTACCTGCCAGGGGAAAGCCACCCCCAACCACCATGTGGGAGTCTAGAGTCTGAATCCTGGTCTGGGTGGACTATGCTGTGCAATTACACCAATAAGAGTCCTTGGGGCAAAAGACTTCCCTAAAAAAAACACTACATTGGGCCCACCCTGAAAAAAAAGTGATTAACCTTGTAAAGTCGCTCTGGATAAAGGTCCCCACCAAGGCACATTTTCGGGAGTCCAGCTATATGATGTAAATGCTTCAATCAGTTCCTCAGAAATCAAAGAAAAAACTAGCTGCCAAACTCATACTAGTTACTTTTAGGATTAGGCACATAACTGTGTAGTAAAATTTGTGTAAGTACACGATTGAGATGCAGTTTTTGGATGGTGTGAAAGCTGTTTTTCATTCAAGGTTAATCTTGCTTTAAAGGGAGGCCATTTTTTTTTCTATGCTGTAAAACATGGTGGCCTCTTTGACCTCTGTCTGAGGGAAAGAATGTGTAATGAAAGAAACTGTACAGAAAAAACAAGAGGTGAAAAAGATAAATTCATTTTCTTCCTTCATATTGCTGTGCAGGTCTGAATGGAAAATGAATATGAACCCCAACCCTTACCCCAAACCAGGTACAACCACGCCAAAACCCCATGCAAAAACACTTCAGGTAAACAATATTCCAATAGTAAAAAAAAAAATCAGTTTTCCTTTCCTTTTGTCCCTTGCCTCTGAAAAGTGTTTTTCATAACACCTACACACACACAACCCACATGTTGAGTTGTTGCTGAGAAAATGGTAACCGAGGGACCACTAAAAAAGCTAATGAATTAATAATGATCGGGCCCGCCCCCTTTCGTTCTTTTCCACCTCTTTATAGGTCCTCTGGGATTTCTCCCTCATGAAAAATAAAAAAAAAAAAAACCTTCTGTCATCTCCAATATAATCACTCAAAAACAACACTTGGTGCCAGCTCAAAACCAACGACCTACGTGGAAGGTTTAGCCCTAATGTGTTGTTGTGTGTGCACGTGTGTGTGTGCACGTTTTCAAGCCCTTGGCAAGACTGACTCACCCCCCTCCTTGCCAGCTGCAAGCTCTCAGATGAAAAAATAAGTGTAATTTGAACGGTATGCAGTACGGGGGCTGCCCACCTGGCGTGTGTCAAAAAGCAGAGGTGTAGAGCTCAGCTCTGCGGAGTCACTGCCACGCTTCCTAATTCAGCTCATGGAATGGGCTCTGTAAAACAAGCCTGATGAATTTAAAATTAAACATGAAGAAAAAAAAAACGGGTTGAAAAACGGCTAACAAAAACTGTTGCCATGCTGTGATCCCTTAAAGGGCTGCAGGTGACAACAAAACAAAAACAAAAAAAAAAAAAATGAAACTCTCTAGGAACCATCCCGGCTGTAAAAAAAAAAGGACCTTTAAACTTTGTTGTATCTGGTCCCGGTACCTTGTTCTGTTTTGTCCTTTGAAAATGAGTTTAATACGTCTTCTCCACCATTTTCCTGCTCAGGGTCGGTTCATTTCATATAGAAAAAAAAAAAAAAATAATTGAATACCACATTTTTAAAAAAAATGTGCCTTAACTTTATGGCCCCCTTTCCAGGTGGTTCCTCAGTTCAAAAAGAAAATAAAAACAGCAAAAAAAAACACTGCTGAGAAATGTGGATGTCTTTTTCACTTAAATTTCAGTCAGGGAGAAAAATCAAACCGATCGTGGAACTAAAAAATCTAGCACCTTGCTTTACTTCACAGAATGCCCTCTCTGTTTATGTTTTCCAGCTCCGTGATCTTAGTTTTTACAGATGCCTGGCCTTTCCTGCTAACTAACCTTCTGTACACTAATTTTACAGGAAAAGCATGGAGGAGACCGGACAATAATTTCAGATATATTGTGCTTCCTAAACTGTGGGTGAACTCAATTCCAGCTTTCTATTAAGACCAACCAGAGCCCTGTTTGCTCCCACGTTTGAGAAGAAAACACCTAAAAACATGTCTCTTTAACTACATGTTACGTGTGGTGTGGTGTGTGTGGTGTGTGTATATATATAATTGGTAAAAATGTATGGTGTGTATGGTGTAATATGTATGTTTGTTGTACATATATACCATACGTTTGTAATATTACGGGGTTGGACAATGAAACTGAAAAAACAAACCTGGTTTTTTTTAGAACCACAAATCATTTATTAGTATGGGTAGGGGCCTTCCTTTTGCGGGCCAATAACAGCATCAGTTGTGTCTTGGAATGACCTATACTGCGTCCTTGCCAACAGTGGTCCGAGGGATTTTTTTTTCAAGGCCTTTCTTCTTGCAGGATAGTGGCCAGGGGTCACTACGTGATGCTGGGTTGGAGGTTTTTTCGTCCTTATATATGGTATATATATATATATGGGGTCTGGTGTGGTGTGTGTGGTGGGTCTGTTTGTGTGTGTAACTTAGTAGTAGTTTATTTCCCTCCCCCCATTACCTGATTGTCAAACTCTCTGTAAAGCTGCCAACGGTATGAAAGAAATTGCTCTATAAATAAAATATAACATATTATTTTTTTTATCAATATGATATTATTTTTGCCTGGGGGGCTCAAACTTTACCATCCCAACATGTAAGAAGAAAGCAAAAGTTAATAACTTTTTTTTTGCTTTTTTTATTATCACAAATAACTTTTTTTTTTTGACCATTTCACCAGACTTTACTTTTAACCCTCTCAGAATGAAAACAGGCAGTTTTTCTCTGTTTACGTTTTTTAGCTTCATGGGCTGATTTCATGTTTGCAAGATCTCTGTTTGTGACCGAAAAAGTGAAATAACACTCAAAAGCGGGTCCGAAAAAATGTTCACAGAAAACTTTCTTTACAGGAAAAAAAATAATAATGGAAGTCTGTTTCTTGTGTGTGCCAGGACCCTTTGTATGGGACTGCAAAATCCAACCTTTGCTTCCTTTCTGTTTTTTTTTTCCAGGGGGCCAGGGGCACAATGTTGTTTGAATCGTCTTCATCCACATCTTTCCACTCTTTCATCAATCTAACTGAAAAAACTGTTCTGGTTGTGGTAAACAACTTTCCTTATCATTTTTCAAACTTGAATGGTTGGGTGGGTCATTATCATACCAAAAAAAATAAATAATAAATAAATATAAATAAACAGCATGCTTCCAATATTGGACTGTATTTACAGTTGTAAACCATAATAAGGTTACGTTTTACTCAAATTTCATTGGGGAGGTAGAAACCCAAAAGGTAGAAGTTTTTTTTTAAGGAGTTATGGTAAAAATAACACTTAAGGTTTTTTTTAAGTTTTTAATAAAGTTATACATCCAACAAACTATACTGTTTTTACATAAACATGAGCTTTTAAGAAAATTTCAAACATCAGTATTGTTGTTTTTTAATTTTCACAAGTGTTTTTTTTAACTGTAATTTGACCACAAACTGAGATTTTATCTTCAGAAACTCTGGTACTCTCACACAAGTGTTAAAAAGTAGATCCCTGCTAGAACTGGCAGGTGTCTTATTACAACCAAACTGGCCCACTCGGGGGACTACAACATATTTTCATGGTTTTTCAGTGGAAACCGTTATGTTAATGTAAAAATGTAAAGTGTGTGCAGATTTCCATTAATTTGTTAGTTTCTGAATAGTTTGATTTGTTTATTTTTGAAAGCAAACATCCCGAAAGAAAAATAGAAGAGCTAATACACGAAAAACAAACCTTAAATGATTCATTTGAATTGGTCCTTTTTTTTTTTTTTGAGTTTTTGTTTTTTTTCTGCCCCACTTAAAATAGAAAATTTCCATCTTGAAGGTTCAAACAATATACCTAGATTACATGGAGAAGCAAATAAAAACAATATCCAAATATTACTTGATCATTCCGAGTACAAATAAACTTCAAAAGCTGAATAGATGAAGGTAACAGAATGTTGTGAAAAAAAACTATAGAGATGATTTTCCAGATTCCAGATAAATAAACACCTGCACAATTTTTATTCTGTTGTGTGTGAAATTTGCTATTTAAGTTGTTTATTTTCTGAAATGAAATCGAAAATTGAAATTGAAGGGTCTTTGGGGGGGGGGGGGGGGGTCATCTGCACCACGTCTTGCGCTAGGTTCACTGCACGTCCTATCCTTTACAGGTGAACAAAAAAAAACAGGAACACACAGAGTCCAAAAGATCGGTCTTTACTTAACCAAGCTTCAGGGGGGGGGACAGTGGTAAAAAAATATTCCTTGTTCTCTTCAGAAGCCTCTCTGCCAAATTAACTCCTTCTCCTCTCAGCAGTGGGGGATACAGTCTGGTCAGGTGTTAATGAAAAACTGGGAGCCAGGTATTGCAGCAGATGACCGGCTCTGTTAGAGATTGATTGGCTCTGTTAGATAATGTCCAATCCATCTATGGGAAAGTATGCAACCAACTGTGCTAGAATAAAAGTGAGAACAAATACAGGAAAAGAAAAAAAGAGAAAAAAGGGGGAAAATGCCAAAAGGGAACCAAACCAGGGGCCGAAAAAAGGGTAATGACGGGCTAATGTTTGATTTGATTAAGTCTTAGCACTTTCCTAAAGGACCTCCACACATTTAGAGTGTGGGTGCACATTACCCCCATACAAAACGCCACATACCCAGTACAGCAATGCCACTATTGTTTTCCTCTAGTGCTCTTAAAAACTTAGTTTTGTGGGGGGCTGGAAACCGAAAAAAAACCAAGATAATGTGGGAGGGGGGTTCTGGATTGGGAGGGAGAAGGTTTATTCAAGCTAAATGCTTGACATTAAAAATCCCAAATCCCTAAGTGGTTGGTAAGGAGTTAAACTCCCTGGATAAATGACTTTCTCTGAGGTGTGACCATGCTAATGGTAAATTTTTTTGATCTTCTTGAAGGAAAACTTTAATTGACCTGCTCTGGTTCCATTTAAAGACGAGATATTGAGGTTTGTTGGCCTGTTGCTGGGGACAGCATGTGTCCCTCCTTTTTATAATTCAACACCCTGTAGAGATGGGGGGGGAACCAAAAAAACACAACAGCTAGATCCCACACCAATTGAACAAAAAAAAAACAGGGCGATTTCCCCAGGACCCCAGGTTCCCATCTGATTAATTACTTACAAAGCTTTTCCTCACAATTTTTTTTCCCATCAGCAAAACAAAAAATCCAAACTTTCTACAAAATTTACAATTTCTTCTTCAAGAAAATTTGGTTGAAGAAAAATTATAATGTTCAAAAATTTTAAAAATTAGTGAGCTGTGAAAGCATCCCAAGAAAACCTCTCCCATTAGTGTGCTTAATCTGTGCTGTTATTCAAAAAACTAAAGATGTTTAATTTAGAGACTGCTTACTTGCAAATTTATTTTTATTTGTGTATGTAAATAAAAACATTTATTATTTAAAGTAATGTTATTTCATTTAACTAAATATAGATTATACAGGGGGGTTGGGACAATGAAACTGGGAAAAAAAAAACACCTGGTTTTAGACCTACAAATCAATTTTATTAGTATGGTTGTAGGGGCCTCCTTTTGCGGGCCAAATAACAAGCGGGTCAGTTCGTCTGGGGGAATGGGGGACATATTTTACAAAGGGGGGGTTCCCTTGGCCCACAGGTGGTTCAGAGGGATTTTAAAAAAGGGCCATTCTTCTTGTGCAGGGGTGATAAGTGGGGCCAGGTCACTCGTACGATGAGCTTGGTGGGGGAGGTTCGTCCTTCTTGGTGGTATGCTTGACATTTACTCTGGGATACCGTGTCTCTTGATACATCACAAAGACTCTTGCTGTCTTGGTCACACAGATGCGCCAGCAAGGAACGTGACTGCACCACAACATCTGTCCTCTTTTTGGGGGTAATCTCTGGTAATGTCACCCATTAAAATGGTTGTGTGCATTGCAGTATTTGAGAGCCAGTAACTGTCTCTTCCGCTAACTGAAACAATGAATTTAGAGGGATGTTTGAATGGTACTAGATTACCACGCACACTCTGCTCTTACTGGTGCAATGTGCAATTAATGAAGATTGGCCACCAGGCTGGTCCAATTTAGCCATGAGTCCTCCCACACTAAAATGACAGGTGTTTCAGTTTCATTGTCCAACCCCTGTATATATGATGTTTCCAGCCCACTATGAACTACTGCCTCCACCGGCCTAGTGCAGTCCTCTAGTAGGTCTTCCGTAGTGCCTGTACTCAGCTGGAGGCAGCAGTTCGAAGTGACCTGGAAACATTATATACTGTATAACAATATTAGTTAAATTAAGTATATTTATTTAAACTGGTCTCTTCCTGGTCTCTGGAATGCATAAAGGTTGAAAATGGCACAATTTCGAGCTCCGACTTCAAAGTTCCTGCCACCAATCAACGACGCCCCCTAGTTTCTTGGTTGTCTTGTGAAGATAAACTTAACCCTCCCAGCGATTAAATGAGTGACTAAAGTGAAAAAGAATTTTCTTTATTAATATACTTATACTATAGTTAAAAATAAAAAAATCTACATAAGTATATGTAACAGAGTAAATGTAACTGGTTCCTATCCACCACATGGGTTAATCAGTTAATCGGCTCAGTTTCACTAATGCCATTAGCTTTATGTGCATTTTAAACAGAGGAGAGTCGGGCTGCTGCACACCTGAGCACATGCCCTCAGAGTAAAGAGCTATATCCTGCTACAGGAGCATGCCCTTTCACATGCAAATCACATAGGAAAGAGAGGCAGCGTAGGAAGTAAGTAGCAGAGAGAAGGGCAGGAAAGAAGAAAGTGAGCGAATGAGTTAGAAGAAGCACATAAACAGCTAATTTAATGAACCAAGCTCAGTCACGTTCTTATCAGAGGTTCACCTGAGATAAAGAATTGTTCCAGTCTGCCACACCTGTAACATGGCAGCTGGTTCCTCATGGAGAGGAAGTTTTTGGAAGTCAGGATGTTAGTCATGTATTCTTAACATCTAATGAGTGGAAATCATTAAGTGCCCATTGTATATTCTTTTACAGGAATATGTGTGGCCATCATTGTTTTGGTAATCAATAAGAAACAACCAACTTTTTTTTTTTTTCTGTTTCCAAAAAAGCTGTGTTTCTAAAAAAATGTAAAGAAGAAAAGAAAGCAAATGAAGTGCAAATTATTAAATCGCGTATAATTAATTAAATATAGTAGAATTACTGGCATCAAATTCCAATTAGGCCTACTGTTCTTGATAGCTTGCTGTAAGTAGGGTTAGCTTATGCTGGATTCTCATCCACAATGGCGCTCCGGTAGAGAGAGTTGACACGGAGACAGAGAATGCAGTTTTTGCACTTGTATATGAATTAGCAGCTCAGACAGGAGTGTACAGAGATATCGAAGCATGGTTATCTTTTCATAAAATGCCAGAACTGACCCTCTCTGAGTGAAAAGACAGGATGCTTCCAGCTAGCTGTACTTCCAGCTACACCGTGTGCTAAGGACCCATTAGGGCTTGTCCTAATACCTGCCTGATAGTGCCCCTTAAAGCTGTCTAACATATGTCGAAAGTCTGCCCCCTAGTGGAGCCAGAACAAAATAACGTTCAAACAGAAGGGAATTCGCAACACTTACAGACTCACCATACAAAAGAATAGTTGCACCCAAAAGGAGTAAGTCCAGATCTGTGTTATTGGGAAGGAAGATAAAGGTTAAGCAGAAGCAATACATGATGATCAATTTTGGCACTGATATGGCGCAACATTTATTGAGCCACACATACAGAAGTAGGATCTCTCAGAAATGGCGTCAGGCCGCCACGTTTTACCTAACACAACATGCCAGACGGTCTCGGCCTGGAGTTGTGTAGGTTCCAAATGGTGTTTCTGGTGATAATCCGTCCCATGGCAGGCTTGAATAATATTCACACAGTTCCTGCAGAGAGCCAGGTCCTCTGAGCCAACAAACGCGTTTCATCTTGGCACTGACCACAGTGCCTCTCACAAGTGGACTCGTTGGAGTTGTCCACCAAGACAACATGGACCGCATCACTGATGATGACTACGCTGCCCTCGCTGAGTCCTCTCCATTACAGTCTGTCACTAACACCAAGTCTTTGGTGACGTTGACATGTTGTGTTGTGTCGTCATGCAATGTACTCTACCATCGTTCAGCTTCCTGGCATTAACAGTGATGAACTCCATAGAGAGGCATCACTGCTTGATGAATGTCTGTGATCCGTTGCTGGTCCATCTTTACAAACCGAAAATGACCTCTTGAGCTCATTCATTCCATTTCACCTGCAGTGTGTTGTGAGTTCATCAGTCTACAATATACAAAATGGACATTGTGCATGTAATTTTTTCCACAAGTGGTTTAGTATCGTGACCCTAGTGGCTGCTAGACCACTTCAGCTTGGGGATGGCCTTAGAATCACGATAGACTTCATTTTCTTACCTCTAGAACACCATTGCATAAACAACAGTGAATTCCCACTCACCACACGGTGATCCTGACCCCCACAACCCCTCCTTCCCTCCATGAAAGTCAGCCTGTACATCTGATGACTTTCCCATAGCCGCCGTCGCTCTCAGCGCTACAGTGCAGTGTCCTGCGGTGCGATTAATCAGGGCGTATATATTTCTCCTTTGCCTGTGTAATTCAATATGAAGTTCTTTTTCTCCAGAAGGGTCAGGCTGTGCTAAACTGAGAGGCAGGGCAATATCTAATCAGCAGATAGCATGCATAGTGTG
>JAMWET010006237.1:0-123861 GCA_024036415.1 Prochilodus magdalenae
AGTTTTTGAAGTAAGAATGAATTAAAAAAATAAGAATTGCAGGATGATATAATTGAGGTATGGAAAAAATAATAAATAGGAAATAGAAATAGTAATTTTAGTAATGTAAAAGAAAGAGATGTTAATTTTAAGATAGACATGCAATAATGTTCACTGATATCTGATGATATACACCAAAAATGGGAACTTTACTAAAAGATCCTGGATGTCCTGCAATGTGGGCGTGACTGCAATCTAACAATCTTTGGCCAAAACATATTAAGATGAAAAGTACAATATTTTAGTTGCGGTATTCTGGTGTTGACACAAGATGGTTCACATTTGATATTGTACTCTCGGTTTATTCATTCTACTAAGAGTTCTCACCTTACAATGTTTGCATTCGCTTGCTACATGATCAGAGCAAGATTCTTTTAAAGTCTTTGTAACTCTTTGGTGACAACATCTGTTGTAAAAGCCGCTATAAAATATGTTATTGATTGTTGATTGATTATCCTTATTTGATATGTAGTAAATGCTCTCTGTGTAGGTGTCCATGCCCTGGATGGCCTCCCGCCCTCTGTGACCGCGAGACTTTGGTGATATGAAATTGGGAATGTTCTCATGCATTCCATAGTTTAAACTATGACATTTAAAACTTTGGTATTGTATGACCCGGGACCCTGATGCCGATGTTCAGAGGCGGTATCTTCTCCTGGTGACTGGCAGTACCACACTACTGTTTACATGCTTACGGTCTCTGAACGGTGATCTGACCGCACATCAGTGTCCTAAACCTACTAGGTTTGATGTTAAACTTGCTGTGAGTATTTTATTATTGAGGTCATGTACTGATGTTAGAACATTGCTCTTGAGGATTGATTAGTGATGTCAGCAATCTTTGTCTGTACATGCCCATGCTTCTTCTACAGAGATAAAGCCTGTGTACTGATAACAATATAGAGCATGTAACTGCCAGTGGCCAGTTAATGTAAACAATAGTGCGGTAATACAGGTAAATATTAAATAAGTCACCTTATACGCATCATCTTATATTATTGACTCATTTAGGATTCTTCCAGATTACCTGGTTACTTACGTTATAATTTAAAAACTCATCATTCTAATAACAGTTTTCCTAATCTCCGTTCCTGCCTTGTACCGTTCTAACCACCTAGCTGTCTTTACCTTCAATCTGTTTTATGTGTTCCACTAGAAGGACACATTACTATTGACCTCAGTAACCGGAATAAATACTCGGCACTGTAATATAGAGAATTGGATTATAATTATGAGTATTATCATAACTAGTCGTATGACAGGCTCCGAGTGATTTGAGATTGTTACCTGGTAATACAGTGCCAGGATGTTTTTAGCAAAATGCTGGAATGTTTAAGATCTATGTCATTTCAGTCACGCTAATATAGCACAATGTACATTCTTATAAGCTCTTATGAACTGACGTTATAGTGCATTATTAATCTGACAGATAAAGTTGTGTACTCCGGTTATATGATGTGTTATGCTTGTTGATTAATAACTATCTGTATGTAATTAACAGTCTTACTAACAGTGGTATGAGTTGTTATGATGTCTTATAACATATTTCTTATAAGGCCTTTAGATAGCATTATTAATAAGATTCATAGAATGTTTACCAGGCACCAGCTTTGTAAGGTGAGTCCACAGGTGATCCACAGGTGAGCCCGGTGAGACTGAAACTTTTATTATAAATTATTATCAGAACAGGAAGTATAATAATCTCACATCTCAGTGTTTTTGTGATACCCGACAGCGGCATTATCCATGATATATTTACCTGGGAATTATTTTTTTTTTATTTTTTTTTTAAATCCAACGTAGTTTCCGGAAAAATGTCAAAAAATTCCAATCGTTTTCCCATTAAGAAAAGATGGTGTAGAACGTACACACTCCATCTACTTACTTCTGCTCACCCAGCATGATTCATGTTGCTCCGACCTGCACTCGTCTGTTTGTCTCCTCCCTCTCTCCCTCAGTTCTTCCATAGACACCCATTCACTCCCCCATTCAACCCACTGCCGCCCTTTATCTAGTGCCACCACACTCACTCCCCAAAACTCTAATCCAGAGACACACTGACCACTCCTGCGGGTCGTTTTAGTTCCATCCCTCCTTCCTCCATAGAACCCGTATTAATCCCCCTCCCTGCCATTCAAACCCTACTGTGCCCTTTAACCAAATCTTTTTTCATCCCTCCTTCCTCCCATAAACCCCATTCATCCCCCTCAAACTTCACAGTCCTCAAACTCTAATCCACAGCCCACTGACCCTTATCTCCTGTGTCCCGTTTTATTCATCCCTCCTTCCTCCCAAGACCCACATTCATTTCTGCCTCCACTGAACCAAACTGGCCTATCATTAGAACGTGACCTGTAGAGAGCAGAACCTGCAGTGTTCTAGTCTCCACCCAGAACAGAGGACCGTGTCCTTACAGAGCGGTGGCCCTCTCCTGCAGCTCCTGTGCTGATGTGCTCTGTCCACAGGGGGCGCTGTCAGACGTACGAAGTCGAAGAGCAGCGGCGGCTCTGGTTCCATCTCGCTCCTTCCTTGTAACCGCTGACCCTGCAGGGCTGACGGGCTCCGTTTGGTGATTTACTCATTGAGTCAGAGGGACTTTTTCCGAGGCGCCTGACCTCACAGCCCAGCCGGATTCCTGCAGTGTGAGGTGCTTCCACTTCTAATTCTACATTTGGTTTCCAGGCTGATACTGGGTACAGCGTCCTGTTTCTGCAGGCGCTGGAGAAATGCTGGCTCAGCAAGCTGGGAACGAAAGAGCTCTTCTAACAGGAGACAGTGTTGAAGGGTATCCGGGTAACGTGAAATACCGAGCCTGTGGTGAACCAAGGCCAGGACCCAGCTCAGCGATGTTGTTCCACAAGTCAGATGACAGGGGTGGAGAGGGTGGTGCTCAGGGGCAGCAGGCAGCATGTCAGAGCTCCAGTGGTCAAGGATTTGTTTAGAAGTGGCAACAAGGGCCTTCAGAGAACGTTGTTCCCACGGCATCTTCATCTAGAACCCAAGAGGCATCCACCAGTGACCGCTGGGAGAGAAGGGGGGCCGCTTAAGACCAAGCTATTAAAATCAACCAGTGTATTAAATCAAGACACGTATAATCATGTTTATATACCTCATTAATATTCAGATTCATTAAGAGACAGATAGAGTGATCTCGGCCGAGAGGGTTTCAGGTATATACGCCCCGGGACTGCCGTGAGTCCGAGTAGTCTGATCTGAATATTGTCCGGTTGGTTTTCCGGGACCAGACACACAGACAGACATATCCCTGCTGTGTAGAAGCTGGTGTCTTGCTGGAGATCAGACCAGGGGGACTACATGGAGTCACTTTAAGGCCTGTTATCTCATTAATATTAATATTATCCCGGATGGTAAACCGTGTGTCCCTGTTCATTTGGGCCATGTCCAGCCCAAATCTGTCCAAATGATCCTGAGAGACTTTTGTATCAGCCTGTTAATACTGAACTGAAACTGGCAGTGTCAAAGTCAAATCCCCGGAGCTCGCCGGAGCCACTGGGATTTAAGGAGAGTGTGTCGAAATATGACTGACAGAGCAACCGGGGGGGCCGAATGATGCACCTCCATCTCTCCTGCTTCATGTATGAAGACACAAATCACCAGCGCGGATACGTAGGGGTGGATACGTAGTCACACATCCGTATGTTGTTACCCAGAAAGCCAAGCTGGTGATACTGGTTCTTCCACAAAATCCAATCCTATCACTTCTAAATACAGGACGGACAGTCTGATCTGTAGACTGATCTGAGGGACACATCATAGATTAGACCTGCAGTCTGAACTGAAGCTAGATGTTGGTCTTGGTAGAACCCTGGAGCATCCGACCTGGAGACACACACTACCTCTGGAGGACTCTCTTCCGAGTGGTCAGGAATCTGGTGGACCTGGCCTACCTTGAGAGGAGCTAGCTCCACCCCAAAGCTACACCCCTGGTCACGGTTGTGTTGAACCTGGGCAGGACCAGTGGGGCAGTGGACAGATTTGGCTGACAGTGGGAAGGAATCTGGGTTGGATTCCGGTTGAGGGGTCCGTAGGTTCTTTCTGTGTGGGAGTGTGCATGTTCTCACCTCGTGTTCTAGTGTGGGAGTCCTCCTCAAAGAATGCTCCGGTTTCCTCCCCACAGTCCAAACACGTGCTGGTCAGGTGTACGTGGTGTTGAGATAAATCACCCCCTGTATGTGTATCGAGGTTTTAATGAGTGATGGTGTAAGCCGTTTATGGACTGGCGGCCTGTCCAAGGTGTTTCGTGGCATTTCCAAACGGATGATACCCCTGATGTAGGTACTTCCAGCACCTCCACAGCCCAGAAATGATAAAGGTTTAGTGAGTCCTACCTCTTTTCCACCAACACGTGCCAGTGCTCGCACCCGTGCTGGTGCTGGTTCCCATGCTCTACTGAACTCCTGTTAAGAATGGCCCCTTTCCCCTGTTTTTGAGAGCTCTAGCACGATTACATATTCTGGATATGGGCGGTCCTTAGTCCGGTAAGCAGAAGATGGCAGGGTAGCGCATGGAAAAACCAACACGGTGGGAACAATGTTCTCACAAGTGTGGACTTCCTGTACTTCCCGGTTTAAGGGCGTATATCCCACCATCCAGCACCAGCTCTTTCTGCCCATTAGAACACGGACACCTCCTGCTGTATACGCTCATCCACGAGCAGCACATCATCGGTGGGATATGATTGTTCCTGAGTTGGTCAGTCAGTCAGTCCGTCGGTCCTGCATCTCGTGCTGTGTTCATATCCACAAGTATCGAATCAACTTGACATCTCCATGGTGATATGATATCAGAGCTCCCCGGTGTTCCTATTATTACGTCATTCTGAAAACTATATAGACTAATATCTTCACACCCGCACGTTCAACAGATCCTGACTCCTGTATACCACAAACCGTCTCTGGATCAATGCAGGACTAGAATGGGTTTTAATTTGGACATACCGAGCCTGTGGTGACCAAGGCCAGGACCCAGCTCAGCTATGTGTCCACAGTCAGATGACAGGGTGGAGACGGGTGGTGCTCAGGGGCAGCAGGCAGCCATGTAGAGCTCCAGTGGTCAATGATTTGTTAGAAGTGGCCACAAGGCCTTCAGAGAACCGTGTTCCACTGCATCTTCATCTAGAACCCAAGAGGATCCACAGTGACCCTGGGGAGAAGGGGGGCCGCTAAGACCAGCTATCAAATCAACCAGTGTATTAAATCAGACACGTCTAATCATGTTTATATACCTCATTAATATTCAGATTCATTAAGAGACGATAGAGTGATCTCGGCCGAGAGGGTTTCAGGTATATACGCCCCGGGACAGAGTGAGTCTGAGTAGTCTGATCTGAATACTGTCCGGTTGGTTTTCTGGGACCAGACAGACAGACATATCCCTGCTGTGTAGAAGCTGGTGTCTGCTGGAGATCAGACCAGGGACTACTGGAGTCACGTTAAGGCCTGTTATCTCATTAATATTAATATTCCCCGGATGGTAAACGGTGTGTCCGTTCATTTGGGCCACTGATCTGTCTGATCTGTAGATCTGATCTGAGAGACACATCTGATTAGCCTGCAGTCTGAACTGAAGCTGGATGTTCGTCGTGGTAAGAACCCCGGAGCTCGCCTGGAGAAACTCACTACCTCTGGAGGACTCTCTTCGAGGTCTTGGTGTTTGAACCTGGGCAGCACAGTGGTGCAGTGGATGGCCCTGTTGCCTCACAGTAAGAAGGGTCTGGGTTTGATTCCAGGTTGGGGTGTCAGGGGTTCTTTCTGTGTGGAGTTCTCCCCGTGTCTGTGTGGGTTTCCTCCTCCAGGCAAAATGGTGGAACATGTTCTTCAGCTGCCCGCTGTACTTCCTGCTTTCAGGGCGTATATCTCACCATACAGAACCAGCTCTTTCAGCGCCACTGCTCGGCCCAGAGGGACCGTCATAAACAGTGACGTGAGTTCTATTATAAAGCAGCACATGAAGGTTCTAGCTATCTGTAGTGTGTCCCACATTCCGGATCATCCCTAAGCACATCACCGGTGGGATATGATTGTTCCTGAGTTCAGCTCAGTGCAGTCCATCGTGCAGTGCTAGACCCTTTGCCGCTTGCGTTACCGGTTCCACGGTTCCATACCAGAGAGTTACTGGTGCTGGAGCGGCACAGATTTGTCCAGCCATGGACCAGTTTGAGTTTTTTTGTGGTGGAAAAGTGCAGAACGGTTTGGATTTTGGCACCGGCACCATGTTGGTGGAAAAGGGCAGTCAGTCTGTCACCGCATCATTTTGTTGTGTTCATATCCACAAGTATCGAATCACTTGTATCTCCATGGTGATATGATGACCAGATCACCGCGTCCGGTCCGATCACGAGCCTCAGTGCAGGAGCTGAGACTGGCTGACTGGACATGGTCTACATAGTCAGGGTCCCAGATTCAGAACAGTCAGGTATACAGAGAGAGGAGTCTGCAGTGGTCCTCCACACAGGACAGAGGCCTATCCCACAGTGCTCTCTGCTACAGCTCCTCTCTGTAGCTCCTGTAATGATGTGCTGAAGTCTGAGAACAGCGGCGGCTCTGGTTCCATCTCGCTCCTTCCTGGTAACAGGTGACCCTGCAGGGCTGACGGGCTCCGTTGGCTGATTTACTCAGTGAGGGCAGAGGGACTTTCCGGAGGCGCCTGACCTCAGCAGCCCAGCCGGTTCCTGCAGTGTGAAGTTCTTCCACTTTCTAACTTCTACATTTGTGGTTTCCAGGCTGATACTGGGCTACAGCGTCCTGTTTCTGCAGGCTCTGGAGAAATGCTGGAGCTCAGCAAGCTGGAGAACCGAAAGAGCTCCTGTAACAGGAGACAGTGTTAAAGGGTATCATTGGGAAAAGGAGAACTATATAGTCATAAATTATAAAGAAGAATTACTGTAATATCAACACAATACATGTAGAATAACACTATAAAAATGAATAATAATAATAATAAAATATTTATTTATTTATCTATTATTCTTATTATTATTATAAATACATTTATTATAAATTAAAAAAATATATACTACATTTTATTTAACAATTTGTGGTTGTTGTTGTTATTATTATTATTATTATTATTATTTTTACTACTACTACATTTTATTAATAATTAACTATTTTTTATTTTATTTTATGTGTTGTTGTTATGTTGTTTTGTTATTATTATTATTATTATTATTATCATTTAATAATTTGTTATTTTTTTATTTTATGTTATTGGTTATTATTATTGGTGTTATTATTATTTCATAATTTCTAGTTGTTGTTGTTGTTGTTGTTATTGTTGTTGTTCTGTATGTGTGTTTAGTATACAGTTACAGGTACTACACAGTGCTACTGTCTATGACTGCACGCTGTGACTCAGTAGGACAGAGGGGACGTTAAGGTGGAGGCCGCTCTGAATGAATCTGTCCTCTCTCTGGAGACAGGTGACGCTGCAGCCCTGACTCTTTTCTATTGGTGGAGCCGGAGCTTTCGGTTCCTGGGGAGTTTCCAGGCCGCTGCAGCCTGAGAGGGACGTTTCAGTTCTGTAAACACTTTCACTTCAGTCTCGGCGCTTTCTGAGAATGAAGACACACGTGACCTTTAAATCCCAGTTCTCCCCCCAGTTCTCCCCCCGCACCCTCTCTGTGGTTCAGCAGGAGAGCTCAGCCTGTCTGTACCACACACAGCAGTGTAGAGGTCACATGGTCACGTGTTTCACCATCACTCAGCTGATTTCATCTAGAAGCAGACAGTGTAGAGTATGTAGTCTTGTGTGTGTGTGTGTGTGTGTGTGCCTGAACCCCAGTGATTCCACAGCCAACTGAACACTAAAGAGGAGTAAGGCCTGGTGAGAGTGTATGATGGTACACGTCCCAGGCAGTAAAGACACTGAGTATAAAGCTCCACTGGGTCATCCAGTATACCACTGAACCACTAGTTAGAGTATTAGGTGTATCAGTACCGTTATTACTGTATCCGTATTAATACAGACAGTACGACGTAGTGACCCCTAGTCAAGATTAGCTAAAGGTAACCGCTAAAATCAAAGTAGCTAAAGGAGAGGTGCACAAGATTAGCTAATCTAAAGATTAGCTAAAGGTAATTAAGTCAAGAGCTAAATGTAACGCTAATCTAAAAGAGTTAAACGCTATCTAAAGGTAATTAAAGAGAGGTAACGCTAGTCAAGATTAAGAGAGTAGCTAAACGATTAGTAATTAAAGAGAGGTAACGCTAATCAAGATTAGCTAAAGGTAATTAAAGAGAGGTAACGCTAGTCAAGATTAGCTAAAGGTAATTTAAGGGAGGTAACGCTAATCAAGATTAGCTAAAGGTAATTTAAGGGAGGTAACGCTAATCAAGATTAGCTAAAGGTAATAGCTAATCTTGATTAGCGTTACCTCCCTTTAATTACCTTTAGCTAATCTTGATTAGCGTTACCTCCCTTAAATTACCTTTAGCTAATCTTGACTAGCGTTACCTCTCTTTAATTACCTTTAGCTAATCTTGATTAGCGTTACCTCTCTTTAATTACCTTTAGCTAATCTTGATTAGCGTTACCTCTCTTTAATTACCTTTAGCTAATCTTGATTAGCGTTACCTCTCTTTAATTACCTTTAGCTAATCTTGATTAGCGTTACCTCTCTTTAATTACCTTTAGCTAATCTTGACTAGGGGTCACTACGTCGTACTGTCTGTATTAATACGGATACAGTAATAACGGTACTGATACACCTAATACTCTAACTAGTGGTTCAGTGGTATACTGGATGACCCAGTGGAGCCTTTGATACTCCCAGTGTCTTTACTGCTGGGACGTGTAACATCATACACTCTCACCAGGCCTTTACTCCTCTTTAGTGTTCAGTGGCTGTGGAATCACTGGGGTTCAGGGCACCACACCACACACACACACACACAAGACTACCTACTCTACACTGTCTTGTTCTAGATGAAATCCAGCTTGAGTGATGGTGAAACACGTGACCATGTCGACCTCTGACATGCTGTGTGGTGGTACAGGACAGGCTTGAGCTCTCCTGCTGAAACCACAGAGGGAGTGCGGCGGGAGAACTGAGGGGAGAACTGGGATTTAAAGGTCACGTGTGTTCTTCATTCTCCAGAAAGCGCCCGAGACCTGAAGTGAAAGTGTTTTACAGAAACTGAAAACGTCCCTCTCAGGCTGCAGCGGCCTGGAAACTCCCCAGGAACACCGAAAGCTCCGGCTCCACCAATAGAAAAGAGTCAGGGCTGCAGCCGTCACCCTGTCCCTCCAGACCCGAGGACAGATCATTCAGAGCGGCCCTCAACCTTAACGTCCCTCTTGTCATACTGAGTCACAGCGTGCAGTCATAGAACAAGTAGCAACTGTTGTAGTACCTGTAAACTGTATACTAAACACACAGACAGAACAACCACAATAACAACAACAAACAACAACAACTTAGAACAATTATGAAATAATTAATAACACCAATAATAATAACCAATAACATAAAATAAAAAAATAACAAATTATTAAATGATAATAATAATAATAATAATAATAACAAAACAACATAACAACAACACATAAAATAAAATAAAAAATAGTTAATTATTAATAAAATGTAGTAGTAGTATAAAATAATAATAATAATAATAATAATAACAACAACAACCACAAATGTGTAAATAAAATGTTAGTAAATATTATTTTAATTTATAATAAAATGTATTTATAATAATTAATAAGGAATAATAGATAAACAAAATAAATAATTTTATTATTATTATTATTTCATTTTTATAGTGTTATTCTACATGTATTGTGTTGATATTACAGTAATTCTTCTTTTATAATTTAGACTATATAGTCTCCTTTTCCCAATGATACCCTTTAACACTGTCTCCTGTTACAGAAGCTCTTTCGGTTCTCCAGCTTGCTGAGCTCCAGCATTTCTCCAGAACCTGCAGAAACAGGATGCTGTAGCCCAGTATCAGCCTGGAAACCACAAATGTAGAAGTTAGAAAGTGGAAGAACTTCACACTGCAGGAACCGGCTGGGCTGCTGAGGTCAGGCGCCTCCGGAAAGTCCCTCTGACCTCACTGAGTAAATCAGCCAACAGAGCCCGTCAGCCCTGCAGGGTCCACCTGTTACAGGAAGGAAGCGAGATGGAACCAGAGCCGCGCTGTTCTCAGAACTTCAAGACATCATTACAGGAAGTACCAGAGAGGAGCACTTGTAGCCAGAGAGCACTGTGGGATAGGCCTCTGTCCTGTGTGGAGGACCACTGCAGACTCCTCTCTCTGTATACCTGACTGTTCTGAATCTGGGACCCTGACTATGTAGACCATGTCCAGTCAGCCAGTCTCAGCTCCTGCACTGAGGCTCGTGATCGGACCGGACCGGGTGGATCTGGTCTACTCCACCTCACCACTTATGAATTCTGTGCCAGTCAATAAGCCATGTGGGACGTACGGGGGACATACGGGGACAGCCACTAATAAACCCTGAACATCATATGGACAGTGATGATGATGTAATCGGTAATGAAGTCTGAGACTCTGTTATTATCCTATTAATACACACCACATTCATATTCAGCTTTATTTCTGCAGGGAAATCAACCGATTTAAGGCAATCCCCCAAGCAGCTTTCAATCAAATCCTCACAGCAATGTTCCGACATCATTATGGTCCAATTAAACCCATTCTAGTCCTGCATTGATCCAGAGACGGTTTGTGGATACAGAGTCAGGATCTGTTGGACGTGCGGGGTGAAGATATTAGTCTATACAGTTTCAGGAATGACGTAATAATAGGACACTCGGAGCGCTCTGATAATCAATATCACCCTGGAGATACAAGTGATTCGATTACTTGTGGATGGATATGAACACAACAAAAAATGAGCGGTGTACAGAATGACTGCCCTTTTCCTACCAACATGGTTGGCCGGTGCCAAAATCCCAAACCGTTCTGCACTTTCACCACAAAAAAAAACCTCAAACTGGTCCCATGCTTGACAAATCTGTGCCGCTCCAGCACCAGTAGAACTCTTCTGGTATGGCAACCTTGTGAACCGGTAACGCAAGCGGTGCAAAGGGTCTAGCACTGCACGATGGACTGCACTGAGCTGAACTCAGGAAACAATCATATTGCACCGGTGATTTGTGCTTAGGGAGGAATCCGGAATGTGGGACACACTACAGATAGCTAGGAACCTTCATGTGGCTGACGTTATAATAGAACTTCACGTCACTGTTTATGACTGTCCCTCTGGGCCGAGCCATTGGCGCTGAAAAGAGCTGGTTCTTTATGGTTAGATATACGCCCTGAAAGGCAGGAAGTACAGCGGGCAGCTGAAGGAAACATGTTCCACCATTTTGCCTGGAGGAGGAAACCCACACAGACACGGGGAGACTCCAACACAGACAAGAACCCCTGACACCCCAACCTGGAATCAAACCCAGGACCCTTCTTACTGTGGAGGCCAACAGGGCCATCCACTGCACCCACTGTGCGTGCCCGGTTTCAAACACCAACGACCTCGAAGATGAGTCCTCCAGCGGTAGTGCGTTTCTCCCGGCGAAGGCTCCGTGTTTCTTACTCACGACGAACATCCAGCTTCAGTTCAGACTGCAGGCTACTAAGATGTGTTCTCTCAGATCAGATCTACAGATCAGGACAGGAGCAGTGGCCCAAATGAACGGTACACACCGTTTTTACCATTTTCTGGGGAATATTAATGTTAATGAGATAAAAAGGCCTTAACGTGAACTCCAGTAGTCCCCTGTCTGATCTCCAGCAGACACCAGCTTCTACACAGAAGGGATATGTCTGTCTGTCCCTGGTCCCCAGAAAACAAACCGGACAGTATTTCAGATCAGACTACTCAGACTCACTCTGCTCCGCGCGTATTATACCTGAAACTCTCTCGGCCGAGATCCACTCTATCGTCTCGTAATGAATCTGAATCTTAATGAGGTATAAATAAACATGATTAGACGTGTCTGATTTAATACACTGGTTGATTTTGATTAAGCTGGTCCTTAGCGGCCCCCCTTTCTCCCCAGGGTCACTGTGGATCCTCTTGGGTTCTAGATGAAGATGCATGGGGAACACGGTTCTCTGAAGGCTTGTGGCCACTCTAACAAATCATTGACCACTGGAGCTCTACATGGCTGCCTGCTGCCCCTGGAGCACGCACCCGTCTCCACCCTGTCATCTGACTGTGGACACATAGCTGAGCTGGGTCCCTGGCCTTGGTCACCCACAGGATCGGTATGTCACTGTTTACCCCGGATACCCCGTAACACTGTCTCCTAGTTACAGAAGCTCTTTCGGTTCTCCAGCTTGCTGAGCTCCAGCATTTTTCCGCAGAACCTGCAGAAACAGGATGCTGTAAGCCCAGTATCAGCCTGGAAACCCACAAATGTAGAAGTTAGGAAAGTGGAAGAACTTCACAACTGCAGGAACGCCTGGGCTGCTGAGGTCAGGCGCCTCCGGAAAGTCCCTCTGACCTCCACGGAGTAAGATCAGCCAACAGAGCCCGTCAGCCCTGCAGGGTCACCTGTTACCAGAAGAGCGAGATGGAACCAGAGCCGCCGCTGCTCTCAGGACATCCACACATGCCCCTGCTGGACAGAACACATCATTACAGGAGCTACAGGGAGGAGCTGTAGCAGAGAGCACTGTGGGATAGGCCTCTGTACCTGTGGGGAGGACAGAAGAGGAGATGGGACACTGTAGACTCCTCTCTGTATACCTGACTGTTCTGAAATCTGGGACCCCTGACTCCGTAGACCATGTTCAGTCAGCCAGTCTCAGCTCCCTCCACGGAGAGGCTCGTGATCGGACCGGTCCCGGGGGACATACGGGGGCCAGCTACTAATAGACAACTGACATCATGTGGATAATGATGATGTAATCGGTAATGAGTTATGAGACTCTGTTATTATCCTATTAATACACACCACATTCATATTCAGCTTTATTTCTTGCAGGGCCTTTAACAGAAAAAAATTTAATGGCATGCAACTCCTTCCAGCAGCTTTCAATCAAATCCTCACAGCAATGTTCCGACATCATTATGGTCCAATTAAACCCATTCTAGTCCTGCATTGATCCAGAGACGGTTTGTGGATACAGAGTCAGGATCTGTTGGACGTGCGGGGTGAAGATATTAGTCTATACAGTTTCAGAATGACGTAATAATAGGAACACCGGGAGCTCTGATATCATATCACCATGGAGATACAAGTGATTCGATACTTGTGGATATGAACACAGCACGAGATGCAGGGACCGACGGACTGACTGACTGACCAACTCAGGAACAATCATATCCCACCGATGATGTGCTGCTCGTGGATGAGCGTATACAGCAGGAGGTGTCCGTGTTCTAATGGGCAGAAAGAGCTGGTGCTGGATGGTGGGATATACGCCCTTAAACCGGGAAGTACAGGAAGTCCACACTTGAAGAACATGTTCCACCGTGTTGGTTTTATGCGCTACCCTGCCATCTTCTGCTTCCGGACTAAGGACCGCCCATATCCAGATATGTAATCGTTAGGCTCTCAAACCAGGGGAAAGGGGCCCATTCTTAACAGGTTCAGTAGAGCCTGGGAACCAGCACCAGCACGGGTGCGAGCACTGGCACTGTGTTGGTGGAAAAGAGGTAGGACTCACTAAACCTTTATCCTTCTGGGCTGTGGAAGGTGCTGGAGCCTACCTCAGGGCTCATTGGTTGGAAAGCACGAAACACCTTGGACAGGCCGCCAGTCCATTAAACGGCTACACCATCACTCAAACACTCGCACCTACAGGGGGTGATTTATCAACACCAGCACACCTGACCGCACGTGTTTGGACTGTGGGAGGAAACCGGAGCACCCGGAGGAGGACTCCCACACAGACACGAAGAGAACATGCACACTCCACACAGAAAGAACCCCGGACCCCTCAACCGGGAATCAAACCCAGATCCTTCCCACTGTCAGCCAACATCCACTGCCCCACTGTGCTGCCCAGGTTCAAACAACAAGACCAGGGGTGTAGCTTTGGGTGGAGCTAGCTCCTCTCAATGTAGGCCAGGTCCACCAGATTCCTGACCACTCGAAGAGAGTCCTCCAGAGGTAGTGGGTTTCTCCAGGTGAGCTCCAGGGTTCTTACCACGACCAACATCCAGCTTCAGTTCAGACTGCAGGCTAATCAGATGTGTCCCTCAGATCAGATCTACAGATCAGACTGTCCGTCCTGGTATTTAGAAGTGATCTGATTGGATTTGTGTGCCCAGATATCACCAGCTGGGCTTCTGTGGTAACAACATACGGATGTGTGACTACGTATCCACGCTACGTATCCGCGCTGGTGATGTGGCTTCATACATGGAAGCAGGAGAGATGGAGGTGCATCATTCGCCCCCCCGGTTGCTCTGTCCAGTCATAGTTCACACTCTCCTTAAATCCCAGTGGCTCCGGTATCCTGGATTTGACTTTGACACTGCAGTTCAGAGTATTACAGGTGATACAAAGCACGGATTTGGCGGATTTGGGCTGGACATGGCCCAAATGAACAGACACACTGTTTACCATCCGGGGAATATTAATATTAATATTAATGAGATAACAGGCCTTAAAGTGACTCCATTAGTCCCTGGTCTGATCTCCAGCAGACACCAGCTTCTACACAGCAGGGATATGTCTGTCTGTCTGTCTGGTCCCGGAAAACCAACCGGACAATATTCAGATCAGACTACTCGGACTCACTCAGTCCCGGGGCGTATATACCTGAAACCCTCTCCGGCTCCGAGGCCGAGATCACTCTACTGTCTCTTAATGAATCTGAATATTAATGAGGTATATAAACATGATTAGACGTGTCTGATTTAATTCACTGGCTGTCCTGATAGCTGGTCTTAGCGGTCCCCCATCCCCCACCCCGTGGTCACTGTGGATCCTCTTGGATTCTAGACGAAGATGCAGTGGAACACAGTTCTCTGAAGGTCTTCGGCCCACTTCTAATAAATCTGTGACCACTGGAGCTCTACATGACTGCCTGCTGCCCCTGAGCACCACCCGTCTCCACCCTGTCCTCTGATTGTGGACACATAGCTGAGCTGGGTCCTGGCCTTGGTCACCACAGGCTCGGTATTTCACCGTTTACCCCGGATACCCTTTAACACTGTCTCCTGTTACAGAAGCTCTTTCGGTTTCTGGGTCAGCTTGCTGAGCTCCAGCATTTCTCCAGAGCCTGCAGAAACAGGACGCTGTAGCCCAGTATCAGCCTGGAAACCACAAATGTAGAAGTTAGAAAGTGGAAGCACCTCACACTGCAGGAACCGGCTGGGCTGCTGAGGTCAGGCGCCTCCGGAAAAAGTCCCTCTGACCTCACTGAGTAAATCAGCCAACGGAGCCCGTCAGCCCTGCAGGGTCAGCTGTTACCAGGAAGGAGCGAGATGGAACCAGAGCCGCCGCTGCTCTCAGACTTCAGTACGTCTGACAGCGCCCCCTGCTGGACAGAGCAACATCATCGAGTGCCCAGTAGGGGGGGGGCAGGAGCTTGTAGGAGGAGAGGGCACCGCTCTGTCAGGACACGGTCCCTCTGTTCTGGGTGGAGACCTAGAACACTGCAGGTTCTGCTCTCTACAGGTCACTGTTCTAATGTAGGCCAGTTTGGTTCAGTGGAGGCAGAAATGAATGGGGGTCTATGGGAGGAAGGAGGGATGAATAAACGGGACACAGGAGTAAGGGTCAGTGTTGTCCTGTGGATTAGAGTTTTGAGGACGTGAAGTTTTGAGGGGGATGAATGGGGGTCTATGGGAGGAAGGAGGGATGAAAAAAAGATTTTGGTTTAAGGGGCACAGTAGGGTTTGAATGTGCAGGGAGGGGGGATTGGGGACATACGGGTCTATGGGAGGAAGGAGGGATGAATCACTTAAACGACCCGCAGGAGTGAGGGTCAGTGTGTGGGTCTCTGGATTAGAGTTTTGGGGACGTGAAGTTTGGTGGCACTAGAATACAGGGGACAGTGGGGTTGGACTGGGGGGGGAATGGGGGTCTATGGAAAGAACGAGGGAGAGAGGGAGAGACAAACAGACGAGTGCAGGTCGGATCAACATTGAATTCATGCTTGGGTGAGCAGAAGTACAGTAGATGGGTGTGTACGTTTCTACCCCATTCTTTCTTAATGGGAAAAAAAACGATTGGAATTTTTTGACATTTTTCCGGAAACTACGTTGGATTTAAAAAAAAAAAAATAAAAAAAAATAACACAGTGTCAATATATTCATGGGATAACTGCAGCGTCGTGTATCACCAATAAACACTGAGATGTGAGATTATTATACTTCTGTTCTGATAATAAATTTATAATAAAAGTTTCAGTTCTCACCTGTGGGCTCACCTGTGGACTCACCTGTGGACTCACCTTACAAAGCTGGTGCCTGGTAACACTTCCTATGAATCCTTATTCATAATGCTATCTAAATGCCTTTATAAGCTGTTATAATACATTCATAACACCTCATACCACCTGTAGTAAGACTGTATAATTACCTACAGCTAGTTATAATCACCAGCATAACACATCATATAACCGGAGTACACAACTTTATACTGTCAGATTTCATAATGCACTATAACGTCTGTTCATAAGAGCATTATAAGCATGTACATTGTGCTATATTAGCTGTGACTTAAATTACATTAGATCTTAAACATTCCAGAATTTGCTAAAACATCATGTTCACTGTATTACCAGGTATACAATCTCACATCACTCGGAGCCTGTCATGACTAGTTATGATAATACTCATTCATTATAATCCACTTCTCTTATTATTCATGTCCAGATTATTTATTCTGTTTACTGATGGTCCATATTCATGTTTCCTTTAGTGTAACACCATAAACAGATTGAAGGTAAAGACAGCTCAGGTGTGTAGGACCGGTACACGGGACAGGACCGAGATTAGGAACTGTTATTAGAAATGATGAAGTTTTTAAATTATAAAGTAAGTAACCAGGTTAATCTGGAATTCCTAATGAGCTCATATAATAATAAGATGATGCGTATAGGTGACGTATATAATATTTACCTGTATCTACCTGCACTAGTTTACATTAACTAGGCCACTGCAGTTTACCTGCTCTATATTGTTTATAGTACACATGGCTTTAGTCTCTGTAGAAGAGCATGGGCCTGTACAGACACCTGATACCTGACCTCACTAATCAAATCCTCACAGCAATGTTCAACATCAGTACCTGACCTCACTAATCAAATCCTCACAGCAATGTTTAACATCAATACCTAGTAGGTAGGACACTGATGTGCGGTCAGATTTCACCGTTCAGAGACCTGTAAGCAGGTACAACAGTAGTGTGGTACTGCCAGTCACCAGGAGCAGATACAGGCCTCTGAACACTCTTGCATTCAGGGTCCTCCTGGGGTCATTACACATACCAAAGTTTAAAGTCCATAGTTTAAACTATGGAACTGCATGATGAACATTCCCAAAACTTTCAGTATCATCCAAACCGCTTCTCCTGCTGGGTCACAGAGGTGCGGGAGGCCATCACAGGGCAGGACACCCTAACACAGAGAGCTCAGTGATTACCTGCACATCATCTAAATTAAGGATTAATCAATCAATCAATCAATCAACATTTATTTTTATAGCGCTTTTTACAACAGATGTTGTCACAAAGCAGCTTTACAAAGAATCTTTACAAAGAATCTGGTGTTCGAGCCCCCAGTGAGCAAGCCGAAGGCAACAGTGGCAAGGAGAACCTCCCTTAGTTAGGAAGGAAGAAACCTCGAGAGGAACCAAGACTCAAAGGGGGAACCCATCCTCCTCGGGTCAACACCAGATACCATACAGCACTAGAAAGCAGAGTGTAATGTCTGATTAGTCTGTAATGATGTTGGTGGTTCATAAGATGGGTCAGCAGGCGCAGGCCACGCCTCCACAGTGCAGGACAGCCAGGAGCTCCGTGGTAGTAAAGGCTCCCAGTGGCTCCCAGTCGGGGCAGATGAAGCAACAGCATCAGGCCACACAGGACGGGCAGCAGTTCAGCTCAGACAAAGAGAACAGACAGACTGTTAGCTCTGACAGAAGACCTGAACACACTATACGATGTTAACAGAGTGCAGCAGTGACTCCGGCAGGCCTGGCTATTACAGCATAACTAAAAAGGGAGAGCCAGAAGGTCACACAGACATGAGGGCTCCCTGAGAAGTCAGCGCCCCTCTGCTCCACCGTCAACAAACCTGAGTGAACACGAGGAGCAGCGGGACGACAGCACCAACACTCCCAGCTTACCCAACACTCTCTGTCAGTGGACCCCTAGACCTGCACCTTTTATCTATCAGAAAGAAAAGACTAATTACCAAAAGCCTGACTAAACAAGTAGGTTTTAAGCCTGGACTTAAAGATTGAGGCTGTGTCTGAGTCCCAAACACTGACAGGTAAATTATTCCAAAGCTGGGGGGCCTTGTATGAAAAGGCTCCGCCCCCTGATGTAGCTTTGTTAATTCTAGGCACTAACAGAGAGCCCGCACTTTGAGACCTAAGATCACGTGAAGGCTTATAGTACGAGATAAGTTCAGTAAGGTAGGTAGGAGCGAGGCCGTTTAGAGCCTTATAAGTCAGAAGAAGAATTTTATACTCAATACGGAATTTAACTGGTAACCAGTGTAAGTTGGATAAGACTGGGCTGATATGATCAAACTTCCTAGTTCTTGTAAGGACTCTAGCTGCAGCGTTTTGGACTAGCTGAAGTTTGTTAAGGCTTTTGCTGGAACAACCAGAAAGCAGGGCATTACAGTAATCCAGCCTTGAGGTAATAAAGGCGTGAACTAGTTTTTCTGCATCCTGTAGTGACAGTGCATTTCTTAATTTCGCAATATTGCGAAGATGTAGGAAAGCTACTCTAGTGATATTATTAATATGCTCATCGAAGGCCAAATCAGGATCAATTGTGACACCAAGACTTTTAACAGAGGTACCTGGTGTAACTAAGAAGCTATTTAGATTGAGTGGTAATGCAGACAGCTTGTTTCTAACACTTTTGGGACCGAGAAGAAGAACTTCTGTTTTGTCTGAGTTTAATAGGAGGAAGTTGCTTGACATCCAGTCTCTTATGTCTCTAACACAGTCCTCTATCTTATTAAGGTGAAGTGGATCATCTGGTCTAGCTGAGATATACAGTTGCGATTAAGTGTTAAACGCTGATATGATCAATACGAGTGCAGGTCTTAACACAGCACTTTTTATCAACACACTGTAATCATGTTTAATATCTCATATGTGTTTCAGTAGACTTTATTTGGTACTTGATAAATAAACTTCAGAAATTAATTAATGTGTAAAAGTACCCATGTAAAAAGTACACTGCCACCTGGTGGTCACATCGTGGAACTGCAGTACGAAAATCCCCAAAACAGAAAAACTACCATTACTCAGTTAATAAAAGGAAAGTTTATTATATCTTAATATATTTACATCTGTGTATGTGACTCCTCAGAAACACATATATACACATTTATTATATTTCATTTTTATCTTCGTTAGCATAGTTAAGTCTGTCTGCTGGTCTGGTCTGTATGTTACATGCCTTACTCAAGAGTCTCACAACAAATTCCTTTTAACACACTGGGAAAAATAAAGAGATTCTAATTCTGGAAAAAAATACTAATAATAATACTACTAACACTAAAAGAAAGAAGAAATATATATATATGTATATAATAGGGAGGCACCGAAAGAAAAAAAATCAGGCCAAAGGCTGAATACTGAACACAGCTTTTCACAGTCTTTTATTAATTTCACCACTTTTTAACATGACATAATAATAATAATAATAATAATAATAATAATAATAATAATAATAATATTCTTATATAGCTTTTCCTGAACCCAAAGTCGCTTATAATTCAGATAACAGTTCAGATAGAAATGCACAGGGATCATACAACATAGAAAACAGAGCATCAGTAACATCAAACACATACGGGTACATGACATGAGCATGATCATTGGGAAGAGCTGTTCAGTCTGGAGTTTGGCCAGTTCATCCAATGCCTTGGCCCGAGCTGTAAAACGTCATTACACACAGTCCTGTATCAACATGTACCGCTCCGTTATCACCTTTGGTGTGTGAGAGAGGTCGGGGTCGGGGGGTACCTCCCGGAAATTAGTTATCGGAGTTATCTGTGCTAATGAACCCTGTCTGTGTCTACAGTGATCGGTTCTGACCCACACCTGTTTAACACACATGACTATCGTTCTATGGGACCGTGTTGCCTACAGGCAACATACTGCATTTTACAAAGCTAAAAAGCAAAAACACCCATTTCATTGGTCAGAGCTCTTTTAGAGGAGGGGAAACTTGAACAACAAAAAAAAAGAAAAAAAAAGTGGTCACATGACCTACAGGGGTCCAGTCTCCTTCATCATTTAGTACACATGAACCCAGCCCTGAGTGTTCTGTAATGACAAGTGCACTTCTCACTCAAATCTGCATGTTGCCCTGAGGCAACATTGTGCTACAATGGAAACACTCAAGGCCAGAGCAGGAATACAAGGGCGGAGCGTGGGGTTTACTGTACGGTTAGTTTATCCTTATCCGGCAGGGATAGAGAGAGAGTGAGGATGGGAGGTCATACAGAGATGAGGAAGATGAAGTCACAGTGGTGATCCAGAGGGGAAAGAGAGAGAGTGAGGATGGGAGGTCATACAGAAATGAGGAAGATGAGGTCAGGGCGGCGAAAGAGAGAGAGTGAGGTTGGGAGGTCATTCAGAGATGGAGAGATGAGGTCAGGGCGGCAATCCGGCAGGGAAAGAGAGAGAGTGAGGATGGGAGGTCATACAGAGATGAGGAAGATGAGGTCAGGGCGGTGATCCGGCAGGGAGAGAGAGAGAGTGAGGATGGGAGGTCATACAGGGATGAGGAAGATGAGGTCACAGCGGCGATCCGGCAGGGAAAGAGAGAGAGTGAGGATGGGAGGTCATACAGAGATGAGGAAGATGAGGTCAGGGCGGCGATACGGCAGGGAAAGAGAGAGAGTGAGGATGGGAGGTCATACAGAGATGAGGAAGATGAGGTCACAGTGGCGATCCAGAGGGGAAAGAGAGAGAGTGAGGATGGGAGGTCATACAGAGATGGAGAGATGAGGTCAGGGCGGCAATCCGGCAGGGAAAGAGAGAGAGTGAGGATGGGAGGTCATACAGAGATGAGGAAGATGAGGTCAGGGCGGTGATCCGGCAGGGAAAGAGAGAGAGTGAGGATGGGAGGTCATACAGGGATGAGGAAGATGAGGTCAGGGCGGTGATCCGGCAGGGAGAGAGAGAGAGTGAGGATGGGAGGTCATACAGGGATGAGGAAGATGAGGTCACAGCGGCGATCCGGCAGGGAAAGAGAGAGAGTGAGGATGGGAGGTCATACAGAGATGAGGAAGATGAGGTCAGGGCGGCGATACGGCAGGGAAAGAGAGAGAGTGAGGATGGGAGGTCATACAGAGATGAGGAAGATGAGGTCACAGTGGCGATCCAGAGGGGAAAGAGAGAGAGTGAGGATGGGAGGTCATACAGAGATGGAGAGATGAGGTCAGGGCGGCAATCCGGCAGGGAAAGAGAGAGAGTGAGGATGGGAGGTCATACAGAGATGAGGAAGATGAGGTCAGGGCGGTGATCCGGCAGGGAAAGAGAGAGAGTGAGGATGGGAGGTCATACAGAGATGGAGAGATGAGGTCAGGGCGGCAATCCGGCAGGGAAAGAGAGAGAGTGAGGATGGGAGGTCATACAGAGATGGAGAGATGAGGTCAGGGCGGTGATCCGGCAGGGAAAGAGAGAGAGTGAGGATGGGAGGTCATACAGAGATGAGGAAGATGAGGTCAGGGCGGTGATCCGGCAGGGAAAGAGAGAGAGTGAGGATGGGAGGTCATACGGAGA
Organism: Prochilodus magdalenae; assembly: GCA_024036415.1. NCBI lineage: Eukaryota > Metazoa > Chordata > Actinopteri > Characiformes > Prochilodontidae > Prochilodus > Prochilodus magdalenae. The sequence goes on from JAMWET010006237.1 coordinate 21,973, forward strand.
TGGAGAGATGAGGTCAGGGAGGCGATCCGGCAGGGAAAGAGAGAGAGTGAGGATGGGAGGTCATACAGAGATGAGGAAGATGAGGTCACAGCGGCGATCCGGCAGGGAAAGAGACAGAGTGAGGATGGGAGGTCATACAGAGATGAGGAAGATGAGGTCAGGGCGGTGATCCGGCAGGGAAAGAGAGAGAGTGAGGATGGGAGGTCATACAGAGATGAGGAAGATGAGGTCAGGGCGGTGATCCGGCAGGGAAAGATAGAGAGTGAGGATGGGAGGTCATACAGGGATGAGGAAGATGAGGTCAGGGCGGTGATCCGGCAGGGAGAGAGAGAGAGTGAGGATGGGAGGTCATACAGGGATGAGGAAGATGAGGTCACAGCGGCGATCCGGGAGGGAAAGAGAGAGAGTGAGGATGGGAGGTCATACAGGGATGAGGAAGATGAGGTCAGGGCGGCGATCCGGCAGGGAAAGAGAGAGAGTGAGGATGGGAGGTCATACAGGGATGAGGAAGATGAGGTCAGGGCGGCGATCCAGCAGGAAAAGAGAGAGAGTGAGGATGGGAGGTCATACAGAGATGAGGAAGATGAGGTCAGGGGACCTCCCAGGGCAGTCGTGTCTGCCTACCTCCAGCTCCCTGCTGAGGTTCCTCCGTTAAGCTGTTTCATGAAGACTGCGTAGCTGTATCCCTCGCTGCCTCTACACATCCCATAATGCTTCAGTGCTGATGTGGCTAGGAAATAATAGTGGACCTCATAAAAGGACGATAAGATAATTTTAATTAATAATAAACTAAATATTTCCTTTTGGTTTCTATTCATTCGATACGGGTCCCTCTAAAAACCGGGTAGAGTTAATCAGGGTTAGGCCCTCTGAGTGATTCAGCTGCGCATGGGCCCTTTAACATTCCCAGCATCTGGTGTTCAGTTCAACACCTATACTCAGAGAGACTGACCGACGGATGGATGGATGAACGGACGGCTGGTTTGATGGATGGGAGCTTCCTAATGCCACTGTGATGGCGACACAAGGACGACGCACTCCCAGTTTACTCCACACTCGTTGGGTGATGTTGGGAATATGCCTCTGTGTTATCTGAGAGCTCTTCGTTGAGTCAGAAGCTTATCAATGTTAATATGATGGCTGAAGCTGATTCTGCTCCAGTGCCTCCCCCGCTGCAGTCAGGACGACAATCAGGGACTGTAGCATTCATCCACCCTTTATATCCCCAACCTCCACTAGAGGGTGCTCCCCGGCTCATTGGGGTTCCGCTGGCCACAGGTTGAGAAACAGAGCTTTGTTCATGACGAGATGGAGATCGGAGTCCAGCACTACAACACTAGTTTACTTCCCAGCGCCTGAATATTTTTAAAATTTTGGTGGAGTTCCCCTTTAAAACTGACCTGAGCAGGATGCAATCCACAGCACCAGTTCGCTAGCCATTCTAGCACAGAGTTAGTGGAGCTGAACTGACGAAGGATGTACAGGGATATTAGAGGACTGAAACACTGGCACTGATGACACTGAGATGGTCCTAATGGATGTTACGGGGTCTACCAGCTGTAGCCCGAGCTGTCAGGTCTTACAGTGATGCATGCTGGCTGAATCTGATTCCTGAGGGTCTTGTCAGGTGGTCCTGAGGGTCTTGTCCCCTTCTCTATGTGAGCGAGTCCTACGGGTGGCCTTGACCTTATTGGGACTCTGGGTAAGGTGTCTCGGTCTCAGGGTTATGATGGGCACGGAAATTGTTCTCAAGATCAATGTTGAAATTCCTGAAGCACGGGTGGAGTTCCCCTTTAACTGAGACACACCGTGAACACATATGTGTAAGTGACACCTGTACAGCGGGGAGCCCTGTCTGAGGACACTGTCCCTTTAAGAGCTGAGAGACACCGAATAAATAGATGAATGGATGAACACCTGAATGGATAATGGGATGGATGAGTAGATAAGGCGCTGATGAACTGATGAATGAGTGCATGAATGAACAGATGAATGGATGAAGTGATGGATGAATAGATAATGCACTGATGAACTGATGAAGGAGTGCATGAATGAACAGATGAATGCATGAAGGGATGGCAGTAACCATGAATGGCTGCATGTATGATAAATAGATGGATAGATGGATAACTGGATGGATGAATTGGTGAATGTATGTATGTATGTATGAACAGATGAATGAATGAATAGATAGAAGAACAGATGAATGGATAATGGGATGGATGAATTGGTGAATGGATGAATGTATGTATGAACAGATGAATGGATGAATAGATAGAAGAACAGATGAATGGATAATGGGATGGATGAACTGATGAATACATGCATGTATGAACAGATAGATGGATAACTGAATGGATGGATTGATGAATGGATGAACGCATGTATGAATAGATGAATGGATGAATAGATAGAAGAATGGATGAACAGATGAATGGATAATGGGATGAATGAATTCATGAATAGATGCATGTATGAACAGATTAATGGATGAACAGATAGAAGAACAGATGAATGGATAAAGTGATAAATGAATAGATAATGCACTGATGAACTGATGAATGAGTGCACGTATGAACAGATGAATGGATGAAGGGATGGCGGTAACCATGAATGGCTGCATGTATTATAAATAGATGGATAACTGGATGGATGAACAGGTGAATGGGGGAATGCATGTATGAACAGATGAACAGATGAATAGATAGAAGAATAGATGAATGGATGCATGCATGAACAGATGAATGGATAATGGGATGGATGAACACGTGCATGTATGAACAGATAGATTGATAATTGGAGGGATAGATTGATGAATGGATGAATGCATGTATGAACAGATGACTGGATGAAGGGATGGAGGACACCTGTACCTGTCTGAGCGGACTGTCCCTTTAAGAGCTGAACGCTCGTGCGCCTCCCTTCCTCTCTCCCTCCTCCCTCCTCCCTCCTCCTTCTCCGTCACTGAGCTCCATCAAACAGCCGGAGAGACAGATCCCTCTTTCTCTGCAGGTAATGTCCTACCCTCTCTCTCTCGCTCTCTCTGTACAGGTGATGTTTTGTTCCTTGCTCTGTTCTACCTTCCAGCGCTACTGTGGGATTGCTAGCTGTTAGCCTAGCCTAGCCTGTCTCCGTCACGGGGACCGAACCCGAGCAGCAGCAGCTGTCACTCCGCTCACACTCCTCCGGATAAAGAACGGAGAGACCGGGGAGGACATGATAAACCCCACCTCAGATCACCTCGGTGCGGGTTATTACCACAGACCCGGCGTCTGTTCGGCTCCAGCTCCATTTTCCGATCAATTATTAATCCCGCGCTGCGTTTCAGCTCCGCAGTAATCCAGCATCTCCTCTGGAGCGCGAACTTCCCGTTCCACCTTAAAACTGCTGCAGTGACGCTCTAGCGTTCTGTGGCGCTCTAATGTAAAAGCGCACCATTTAAGGTGGAATTGAGAGATCGGATTAGAAACTGGAGAATAAGAGGCCAGTGGTTGTTAAACCGACTCGTATAGAGGAGGGGCAGTCTGTTACGGCCTGTCCTCTGGTCTAGTAGCTGAAGGAAGAAGGGATGAAGGGAGGCCAGGATGGAGGAGGATCCAGCCAGCCCAGGCCCTGGGTGCAGGTACAGCTGGAGTTGTGGAGCAGAGAGAAACACCAAAGGATGTGCAGGAAGATCACATTTGACCTGGTCCCAGACAGAAACGAGCTGTTTTCCAATTTTTGGTGATCTCCTCCTGAATAATTAAATGAGCCCTGCTCTGATTGGCTGGTTTACAGTGAGACACCGCCTACAAGAAGCACCATGTGGAAACAGACTAAATAAATTGAGCCTCTGTGTAAATAAGCTCCGCCCTCATACTTTTTAGTTAGCTATGCTAGTTAGCTTAGAGCTAATGCTAGTAGCTAACATTAGCTATGCTAGCTACTGGCTTTCCATCTTGACATCAACACACAGTAGATTAAAGTTGATCCTCACTATGGAACTCTCAGTTTAGGATAATCTGCTCCAACCGGCACACACGGATACAATCACACAGCATGGCTGCTACTTACAGGCTGCTGTTGGGGTGGTGATGCTAATACAGGTGGAGCTGCTCTTCTCCTTAGTCTCTTCAGGTTCAAACGCTGAGCGGAACTGCTCCATATTGTCCGAGTTTTTTGGAAAACTGTCCGGAGTAAAATGTGCAGACTGCAGGATTGAAGTTATTCCAGAATCCTAAAAATGGGATGAACGGGATCTGTTCGGCCTAAAAATGAACATTAACCATGTACCGACATCCCCTTCCCAGCCTGGAAAGCTGGATTTCTCCACATAGACCATCATGTTGGTTCTGTAGCACCGTTGTGGTTGTATATAAATGTTGGGGGTGTAAATATTAATGAGTCTGTTCCGTTATGGTTTAGGATTTTGGGAATCAGCCCGTTTTCCCATCCTCTTTTGGAAATGCAGGGTTTGGATGTGAGGGAGGAAGAACAGTGTTTGAGGGAACTCTCCTGATTACACCGTGACCGTATAGATACAGGTCTACATACTGTGGCAGCCCACTGTGCATGCAGTTACACATGTCCACCAGAGGGGTCTCCAAATCCCCAAACCTCAGTCCAGCTTTAGGTGGTGCTGATGTGTTTATTGACGCTGCCTGATGGGGGCTAATTCTGCTCTTAGCTTCACTAAAATATAGCATGGTAGTCCCCTGTGACTGAACCGTACCTAACAGCATGTACGAGCACCAGTAACAGCTGGGACCAGATCAGGCATGGACTGGACATGTTTCTGGATGTAGCCACATCAGTGTTCAGACACGCACATCATAGAATTGGTAAGTTGGTCCAGATTTGGTGAATGCCTTCTCTGGCACAATTCCATACACCTGCAGTTTCAGCTACTTCCTTCACACTATGGTCTTTGGCCACACCCAGATGCAGTCCCTCCCTCCTTTTAGCCAATCATTAACATCTGCTCTGGAGCCATTTTCCACACATGGAACGAGACATTCCCTGCACTGCAGCACCTCTTCCCAATCTATGGATCCCGTCACTCACACATCGCAGGGATTTGTAGCCCCATCATCCTCGTGCAGCGCCATCTGGAGGAGCCTGAAGGTACTACCACCTTAAACACGCAGGGGGATTTTTGTCCGGTGAGCTTTGTCCGATGCTGCTAGAGTAGCTCTGACCATTCATGCTGAAGTCATATGGAGCCCAGGCTGCTTTCTGAATGAGGGACAGTACAGGACAGCCAATCAGAGCAGACCTAATTATCACAGTGCCTGTTTTCTCTCTCTCTCTCTCTCTCTCTCTCTCTCTCTCTCTCTCTCTCTCTCTCTCTCTCTCTCTCTCTCTCTCTCTCTCTCTCGCTGTCTCTCTCTCTCAGGGATGCGGGGCCTCTGTGCGGTTCTGAGAAGGATGGATCAGGTGTAAACGGCAGACCTACTTGTCGTCTCTCCCTCTCTCTCTCTCTCTCTCTGTGACCACGTCCTGCCCCTGTTCTCTGGATCACTATGGCGGTGTGCGTCCCGGCCTGCTCTCCGGTCGTGAGGTTCTGCCAGAAGCTGAACCGGCTAAAGACGCTGGAGGACGATGTTATGGCAACGTCTCTGAAACGTTGTCTCTCCACCCTGGACCTGGCGCTGCTCGGGGTCGGTGGGATGGTCGGCTCCGGCCTTTATGTTCTCACGGGAACCGTCGCCAAGGACACCGCTGGACCGGCCGTGGTCCTCTCTTTCCTGATTGCGGGCGTGGCCTCTCTGATGGCGGCTCTTTGCTATGCTGAGTTTGGTGCACGGGTCCCAAAGACAGGCTCCGCCTACATGTTCACATACGTCTCCGTTGGTGAAATATGGGCTTTCCTCATTGGCTGGAATGTCATTCTGGAGTATATGATTGGAGGGGCGGCGGTGGCCCGGGCGTGGAGCGGATACCTGGACTCCATCTTCAACCACCGCATCCAGAACTTCACGGAGAGTCACGTGATGCGCTGGGACGTGCCTTTCCTCGCTCATTACCCGGACCTCCTTGCGGCAGGGATCCTGCTGGTGGCCTCCGTCTTCATCTCGTTTGGCGTGCGTGTCTCGTCCTGGCTCAACCACATCTTCTCCGCCGTCAGCATGGTGGTGATCACCTTCATCCTGGTCTTTGGGTTCATGCTGGCTGACCCGGGAAACTGGAGTGCTCGGGAAGGGGGTTTCGCCCCCTATGGGGTGTCGGGGGTCATGGCGGGAACCGCCACCTGCTTTTACGCCTTCGTCGGGTTTGATGTGATCGCGGCTTCCAGCGAGGAGGCACGGGACCCCCAGAAGGCTATTCCCATAGCGACAGCCATCTCCCTCGCCCTGGCCGCCACAGCCTACATCCTGGTGTCTACGGTTCTGACGCTGATGGTGCCGTGGCACACTCTGGACCCAAACTCGGCGCTCTCCGACGCCTTTTTCAGACGGGGCTACAGCTGGGCCGGCTTCATCGTGGCTGTGGGGTCGATCTGTGGTGAGTTGATGAGGTAATGATGCTCCACCCCGTGGTGGGCATCACATGACGGTGGTAGTACAGTAATGTGGTTATGATCACAGTGCCGTAGCGAGGTCACTGCCGAACTCGCCTAATTAAGCTAGTCAGGGACTTTATGATCAGCTGATGATGATGTCATCTGAGAGCACTGAAACATGAGGGAGCACGAGCTGGAGCGTCACCTGTTGACTACCAGGTGCGTCTCAGAGGAAGGGCTCAGTACAGATGGTACAGTCATTACCATTGGCCGTAGGGCCTAAATTCCTCAGTCAGGAGGACAGTGAGGACACAGACCTGGATTTAGCTTCACTACAGTGACTTTTATACTGAAAGGTCATGGATGGTTAATGTATGAGCTCCGTGTGAGGCCCCCACCAGGGCTGCTCCGCTCCTGGGGTCAGACTCCTACACAGTGTGGGGATTTCTCCGCTGTACCGAACCTCCTAAAGCTGCTGGGTTCAGTCAGAGAGAGGACCCTGCGGGACCAGAGCTGGACCCCCCTGACTGTTTGATGTTTGGATTGTGGGGTGTATGTGGATGCTGATATAAGAAACGATGTGACGAGGTGTGGTTCTGATTGGGTTTGGTTTCCTCTTTGACTCCATCATTAACTCACATCTCTAACATGCTGCTGTTAAAACTGGGAAATGAAGAAAATGAAATTCTGATATGATATTTTCTGAGCACTGTAAGTATGTTAATATATATTACCAGGCATACCGTTACTGTCCAGGGTAAAACACGTATCTCTGAAATAGCAGCTTTACAGGAGAGGCCAAGAGCCTGTCTAATTATAATGGAGGTCTATGGAACCAGACGTCTTCTCATGCTGTGTTGGGCCATTGGCGTTGGTGTGTTCATCATGAGATCTCCACACAGTGTGAAAAGCAGCTGCGGTGTTCGAATGATGCATAAAAGTCAAAATCAACGAAAACAGAGATCCATGGGCAGTGACAGTGTATTAAACTCCTTAATGAGGGCCGTATGATGACGCAGGTTTGTTGTAACAGCAGCTGTTCACTCACAGCTAGTGTGAATAGTCACCGGGGTTTTGACTGGTTAGTAGTTAAGTTACTTTTAAGCCTTTATCTTAAAATAAATACTAATTTAAATAATTATATAAAACTGTTAAATTCTGTTTGTTTATTTTATGCCAGTCTGAACCAGCTAGATTTATTACTGTGCATTTCCAGATACTCACTCTACCAAAGCTCAGATTTTCTCTTGAGGGACAAAATCAGATTTAAAAGCACTTTTCCTGCAAGCATCCATGCTAAATTTAGCATTAGCCGTACTAGCTATGAAGCTGTCAAGCTACTAGCTGTACTTGCTATCAATCTATTAGCTGTACTAGCTATCAAGATATCAGGTTACTAGCTGTACTTGCTATTAGTTTATTAGCTGTACTAGCTATCAAGATATCAGGCTACTAGCTGTACTTGCTATCAATCTATTAGCTGTACTAGCTATCAAGATATCAGGCTACTAGCTGTACTTGCTATCAATCTTTTTGCTGTACTAACAACCAAGCTATTAGCTGTACTAGCAACCAAGCTATTAGCTGTACTAGCAACCAAGCTATTAGCTGTACTTACTACCAAGCTATTAGCTGTACTTACTACCAAGCTATTAGCTGTACTAGCAACCAAGCTATTAGCTGTACTAGCAACCAAGCTATTAGCTGTACTTACTACCAAGCTAGTAGCTGTACTAGCTACTAAGCTATTAGCTGTACTTACTACCAAGCTATTAGCTGTACTAGCAACCAAGCTATTAGCTGTACTAGCAACCAAGCTATTAGCTGTACTTACTACCAAGCTATTAGCTGTACTTACTACCAAGCTATTAGCTGTACTAGCTACTAAGCTATTAGCTGTACTTACTACCAAGCTATTAGCTGTACTAGCTACTAAGCTATTAGCTGTACTTACTACCAAGCAATTAGCTGAATTAGCTATCAAGCTAATAGTCACCAAGATATCAAGCTATTAGCTGCACTAGCTAACCCCCTGATATCACAGAGTTACTAGGTGGGGGTCCAGACTCCAGATCCCTCCGAATAGGGAGAGTCCAGATTACATTAAACTCAAGGTCACATTAAAAGTCTCTCACAAAGTCTGACCTCATAAACACCTGTGAACTGGAGGTCACTGAACCAGCCTTGAAGTGCCCTTGAGCAAGGCACCCAACCCCGACCTGCTCCACGGGCACTGTGGATAGGGCTGGCCACCACTCCAGGCATGTCTGCTCACTGCCCCCTAGTGTGTGGGTGTTTCCCTGCACGGAGGGGTTGAAGGCAGAGGGTGAATTGCCAAAATGGTTGTGGTTGTAATCCGGTAAAGGTCCATGCTGGAGGTTTTTAAGGTGGACTGTATAATTCCATCAGGGCTATTTTATAGTTTGGTGTCTTTATCTTTGATGCCTTTAACGGAGAACCTGCTATGAGGAGCCGTCTCTAAACTTTTGACCGGTACTGCATGTCCTACTGAGTCTAGACTACAGTTTGGACTTCTCACCCTGTTCCTCTGATTCCTCCTCAGCCATGAACACGGTCCTCCTCAGCAACCTCTTCTCCCTGCCGAGGATCGTCTACGCCATGTCAGAGGACGGCCTCTTCTTCTCCATCTTCTCTCGGGTCAACCCCGTCACCAAAGTCCCAGTCATCGCCATCATCGTCTTTGGAAGCCTCATGGCTTTACTGGCCCTCATCTTCGACCTGGAAGCTCTGGTCCAGTTCCTGTCCATCGGCACTCTCCTAGCCTACACCTTCGTAGCGGCGAGCATCATTGTGCTGCGTTTCCAGCCTGAGAAAACCAGCAGCGCCTCCGGTGGTGGAGGCACCAAAACCGACGCCTCGTCCGCAGCCTCTCCCAGCCAGCCCGGGACCCAGGGAGACCCCTGCATGACCAGATCCGAGACCCAGACGCTGGCGCAGGATGCCGGGGAGCTGAAGGAGTATGAGTCCTTCTCGGATAAGCTCCAGTTGGTGGAGAAGCAGAAGGCGGTCCGAGAACGACGAGCCCCCGGCACGCTCAAGGCTCGCTGGGAGCCCTATTTGGGACGTTTGTTGGGCGACTGCGAGCCGGGTGACGTCGTGGCCTTCTCTGTGCTCGCCCTGATGGTCAGTTCTGTTTCGCTCTGTGCCGTTCTGGTGTTTGGGAACAGTTACCTCCACCTGCCCACATGGAGCTTCATCCTGCTGGTGGTGGTCTTTAGCCTGGCCTTCCTCGTGAGCCTGGTCCTCATCTGGGTCCATGAACAGCAGACCAAAACCAAGACTTTCCAGGTAGGACTTCTAGTCACTCAGATGCCCAGTGGCAGTGAGATGGGGTTGCCTTGTGGACAGCAGCTGGGTCTCTGGTTGCTTCTGATTGGTCTAACTCATTCTTAGGAATCTACAAGCTCAGCTCAGTGTGTGAATCACTGAATACAAATAATTTCATTCATGGTTTTTGATAGTACACAGTCGAGTCACATTATTATGACCACTTTCTTCTTTGGATGGCTGCAGCACGTAGCTCATGACGGACGTCACATTTTGCTGGCGTTCTCTGAGCCCACTTACCCATGAGTAAGGAAATCCTTTCTTGCCGATCACGTACACCCATACATGCCGATCGTCTTCCCTGGGGCGGATGGGATCTTAGAGCAAGACAATACAACACATCACATGACTAGAAATGTCCAACATTGGTTGGAGGAGCGTGACCAAGACTTCCAAGTACTACCGTGGCTCTCTAATTCCCCAGACTCCAACCCAGTTGACCATCTGTGGGACCACCTTGATTGGCGTGTTGGCTCTATGGATCCCCCCATGCTCCCTCCAGCAGCTGTGGGATGCCTTGCAGTCAGCATGGCTCCAGATACCTGTGACAACCTACCAGGACCTTACTGAGTCACTCCCAGACCGTGTAGCTGCTGTCTGTGCTGCACACAGCAGTTAATCTGGATATTAGCTGGTGGTCATAATAATGTGACTCGACTGTGTATGTTTAACGAGCTTCATCTACACCGGAGGGGCTCGTCTTCCAACAGACGCTGCCACCACCATGTTTCTCCGGTAGCCTAGAACAGACACACCACACACATAAATGCATTTTGTTGTTTGGTAGCTTTAGCTTCAGCTACCTGACGGCACCTGTAGGTTCTACCACACACCTGAAAGGAGAGGGATGGAAGGTCGAGGAAGGAGTGTTCAGTATTTAACCCCATGTCTTCTACTATGGATGTGTGATCTGAGTTTAATGTGGTACAGGTGTGGGAAGATGCTGACTGGCCTCACTGGTCTCTGTCTCCCGACACATTGGATGTGCAGTAGCCTTCCTTCATTAAGGCTTATGACCGATACGCCCATCCCTATAACGCTAGGCTTCCGGACTATAGGACCGCAGGAACACCACCTGGCCAGACCGCCTGTATGGATGGCAGCCGTGTCCTGATGAGCTCTGCGAGTGCTGTGGTCTGTGCTGGACTGTTGTTTTGTCTGATGAGCTGTTTTGTCTGCTTGTGCAGCTCCACCGCCCCCTCACTCTCTCTCCCCGCACTCAGAGCGCAGGCCGGAGCTGTGAGGGAGTGACTCATGGTGATGAGGCAGACTCTTTTATCTCCTCCATCAGGAAGCAGACGCTTCTCGCCCAACTGTACCGAGCGGCATTATCTCACACAGCGACCGTGTGCGGTCTAATACGGAGTCTCTGCTGTTAATACCCTCCTTACCTGCACTGCACTGTCTACATCCGCCTGGATCTTGAAGGTCCTGCTATTCCGGGTCCGGCATATGGTCCGTTCTCATCTGCTCCTGTGATGTACCGATGCTGCACTGTACTGGATGGAGCTCCATCCCTCCAGAGAAAACGGGTCCACTGCTCCAGAGCCCAATGCTGGAGGGTTTTGTACCCCTCTGGGTCATACTAGCTTCTATATCATACCAGGATCAATAACTGATGATAAATTTAGACTGATATGATCAATATTTATTGAGCTACACATACAGAAGTCTGTCTCTCAGTATGGCGTCGAGCCGCAGTGTTCGCTAACCCAACACGCCAGACGTCTCGGTATGGAGCTGTAGAGGTTCCTGATGGTGTCCTGTGATAATCCATCCCATGCAGCTTGAACATCCTCACACAGTTCCTGCAGAGGGTGCGGTAGGGGTGGAGGTGGAGGGACACCAGGTCTTCTGGACGTGTGACAGCAAACCGTTCATCTCAGTGCTGACCACGGTGCCTCCACACACGGATTCGTTGGGCGTCTCCACCAAGACTAAAGCGGGACTCGTCACTGAAGATGACCCGCTGCCATTCTGAGTCACTCCATGACAGTCTGGTACGACACCACTGCAGTCTTTGGTGACGGTGACGTGGTGTTAAGGACAGTCGTGGTAACGGTCTGTGTGCATGTAGTCCTGCGTGGTGCAGCCGTCTGCCGATGGTGCTGCACTAACAGGATGACTCATGGAGGACACCACCGCTCGCTGGAGGTCTGTAGTGGTGGTGTTGGGTCAGTCAGGTACAGAGATAAGGCCCGTCCTTGTTTACCTCACATGTGCGGTCGAGTGTGAAAGTGCAGCTGTTTGTTCTGTGTCTTCATATTTGAAACCATCTGCTCAGGGTTAGTGCGTGAGTCTCGTATGGGAGAAGCACAGGTCCAGAGATATGGTCGATGTGAGGTGTGCTCGCTCTCTGGCCTTTGTGAGCTACACGCCCATGAACCTTTTGGACCCATAAAGAACTGGACCCATAAACCAGGATGTTCAGTAAAGTCCTCTTCATAGAGACAGCCACATTTATATCAGATATAACACAATCCAACGTTTCCATCAAATCGCTCAGCCCTGCACCTCATAGCAGGTGTCCGGGTGCTGTAATGGGTCTGTGTGTTCTGCAGGTTCCTCTGGTTCCGTTTGTTCCTGGCGCCAGTATCCTGCTGAACGTGTTTCTGATGCTGAAGCTCAGCGCGCTCACCTGGCTCCGATTCACCATCTGGCTGGCTGCAGGTACCGGACAGGCACTTTCTTCCCGCACACATTTCCGCCCCCACACAGGGTGGGCGGTAGGGCGAGATGTATCGTATACACGATACATCACAATGTTCGGTTCCAGTTACTGCACACCACCTACTACTGCACACCACTGACTACACACCAGTTACTCCGCACCACCTACTACACACACATACTGCACACCACCTACTGCATACCACATACTACACACACATACTGCACATCACTGCCTACACACCACCTACTGCACACCACCTATTGCACACACCTACTGCACATCACCGACTGCACACCACCTACTCCACACACATACTGCAAACCACCTACTGCATACCACATACTATACACACCTACTGCACATCACCGACTGCACACCACCTACTGCACACACATACTGCACACCACATACTGCACACCACCTACTGCATACCACATACTATACACACATACTGCACACCACCTACTGCACACCATATACTACACACACATACTGCACACCACCTACTGCACAACACATACTGCACACACATACTGCACACCAAATGCTACACACAGTTCCTTGATTCTCCGCCTTCCGTTTGTTCTTGTAGGCCCTGAGGGCTCGGCCTGCTTAACAAACAATAGACTACACCAAACACACCCGCACACACTGAGACTGGTAAACCTGTCCAGATACAGCATCTTGCTCAAACAGAGTAAAAGGCAAATCAAACACCTGGAGAGGGAGGGCAGGACGGGGCGGGTATTAGAGGGAGAGCGGGGCGGGGCGGGTATTAGAGGGAGAGCGGGGCGGGTATTAGAGGGAGAGCGGGGCAGGCGTTAGAGGGAGGGCAGGATGGGTGTCTGAGAGAATGAAAAGAAAGAGAGAGAGAGAGAGAGAGAGAGAGAGACTAGGGGAGATAACTGGATATGTGTGGGTCAGTGAGTAAACAGGATCAGTTAACCCCTGTGAGCGACTCCTTCTGTTAACTCCAGCCTAAACCCCTTAAACAGTTAAACCTGACCGCACCTTAACACACTCACTCAGTCACTCATTCACTCACTCACTCACTCATTCATACACTCACTCACACACACACACGCACACACACACATTCATACACTCACTCACACACACACACACTCATTCATACACTCACTCACACACACACACACACACACACTCACTCATTCATTTAAAGACACACTCACTCATTCATACACTCACACACACACACACTCACTCATTCATTTAAAGACACACTCACTCATTCATACACTCACACACACACACACTCACTCATTCATTTAAAGACACACTCACTCACACTCTCTCTGTCTCTTTCTCTGTCTCTCTCTCTCTGTCCCTCCCTCCCTCACTCTCTCTATCTCTCTCTCTCTCTCTCTCTCTCTCTCTCTCTGTTCCCCCCTCACTCACTCACTCTCTCTCTCTCCCTCCCCCTCTCTCTCTCTCAGGTCTGCTGGTGTATTTTGGTTATGGTATATGGCACAGTAAGGAGGGACTGCGGGAGCAGCAGGGGAACGATGTTGCGGCGCGTTACGTGGTCCTGCCGAGCGGGAGCCTGGTGGAGACCGTCCAGAACGTCCAGCCTGAGGGACACGCACACACACACGCCGCACACACTCCAGCCACCAACGACGATCAGCCGGCCAGCAGATGATCTGTCTCTGCTGTGGATCCGTTTATTGCCAGATGTCATGTTCAAGTGTGCGTGCGTGCGTGTGTGTGAGTGCACGCCATGTGTGTATACACGTGTGCGTGTTCCTGTGTGTGCGGGTGCGTGTGCATGACCGCGTGTGTCTGTCTGAGTTTATATTTGGTTTCTCTCTCTCTCTCTTTCTGCTCTGCCTTCCTCCTGCCTTCCTCCTGTGAAGAACACTGAGAGTCTGTGTATCTGGATTATTCTGATCGTCAGGAGACACTGGATTACTGAGTGTCTGTGAGAATCCACTTAGCTCATGTTGTTTTTGTTCACTTGCTGATCGCCCACGGTGTCGGCTGAGATTAGCCACTGTGGCTAACCTGAAAGGAAATCATACCTGAAGTTGTTTTCCTGTCTCGGTTCGTATCTGTGTGCGGTCTGTTGTTGGGCCTGGCTGGTCCAGTCTGCTGTGTGACCCATTCAGAAGAATGACTCAGTGATAACATGCTAATATTGCTAACTCTGAATGAAACTGAACAGTCACCAGTTAGCATTAAGGCCCAGTCGCACCTGTTTTTGCCACTGAATTTCCCCAAGCACAAGTAATGAGCCTCCCAAACATCTGGGGTCATTTTTTACCTCATGTTTACCTCCTGTTTCATAACGCTAATTATGACGCTAATTTAACCAGAGTTTAAGCACAAACCTTTAAACATCTCATTCACACTGACTATTAATAAGCACATAACAGAGAGACTGTGTATACAGTGAGTCTGTATTCTTTACTGTTTATTTACTGTTTGTTTTGAACAGTTAGCGAGTTAGCTAACTGCGATGTTAGCTCAGTGGCTAGCTGAATTCAAGTCACTTTACAGCTACCAACCTCCATTCTCTACACGCTTCTTAATCCAGGTCTGAGTGTAGCACTATGCTGTGCTAATTATAATGATCTGATTAAAATATCTTCATATTTTCCACATTTTTGCTGTGAGGTCTGAGTTAGCCAGCTTGCTAACTGCTGTGTTAGCTCCTAGGCTAACCGCAGCTCAGGTCCCTGCACTGCAACTGGGCTATGTTGTTAGTTTGTATGGGGATAGCTTGCATCCTAACAGCACAAACATGGAGGATTGTTTATTCTTCTGGACCAGCCCGGGTCACATCTTTTGACGGATAGGAATGTCCCCACGGTTTGATCCAGGGATGGTCCTGGGGGGACGATTCATGAAATCTCAGATTTTACCTCAGTTCTGAAACTGAAACATATATGTACTGGAGAAGCTATTTACACTATTTACATTTTTTATTTTAGCAATAAATGAGCAGATACTTATACAGTATCACTAAAAGCTCTATTGGAATTGGTTCTAATGTTCCGAATCGGATGAAGTTGGATCAGATTAACCCCTATTAGCTGGTGGCTGCTAGTTTTGTTCACTGTTAGCCTGTTAGCATGCTAACTCCAGCTCTTTCTTTCGTGTCTGTCGGCTCAGCTGTGTGTTCTGGTGGGTTCACTGTGGCTCCTGTAGGAGATGCTGTTTTGAGCTTAGCGCTCTGCTGCTAACGTTGTGGAGGATCAGTCTGTTTAGACCCGAAGGCGGTCAGCCGCTATGGACTGTGGATAGCCTGATTAGCACTTTGGTTTTGGCCGGCCTGATGGGTTTGTGATGGCGAGGTTAAAGGGCCCATATCCATCATTTTTCTTGTTTATTATTTTTGACCCCTGAGGTCGGCTTACGCCATTTGTCAGTTTACATGACGGTTTCCCAGCTTTTTATCTTTAATAGACATTGTGTCCTTTTTTGTGTGTGGTGTTGTGACATCACAAAAACAGGTAAACATGTTTTTTTTGTTTTTGGTTTTTTTTTTGCAGCTCAGTTTCCAAGTTTTGCAGATTGATTATGTTTATATACCACATCAGATTTTTTTATATTAAGGAAATGTGGAAAAATGTATTTTTCCATGATATGGGCCCTTTAAGTTCTGCAAGCAAGGACAATCACTGATGCCACATGGGTGTCTTCATCGTTTGCTTTAGTGGCATACAGAATAGATCATCCCTCCTTCATCACAGTCGGTGTGATCGGAAGCCTTTCCCGGGAATCTCATAGACATGTTAATCTATCCACACTTTATTGATCTGTATTTATTTATATACCGTGTTTTTATTTACACCTCGTTATTTAATGTGTATGTTACACTACAGTCATATGCCTGCTCTGATTCAAAGCCTGCTTATAAACTTTTCTACTGTAGCCTTTGAAGTGACTTATCCAGGCTCCGCCCCCAATGGTGGTCTTTCACAGCTGCTTCTGCTAGGCTGGCACAGAACGCAGGGCATTAGGGCTGGCGGGTAACTGAGCTGTTCGTGTTAGAGCACTGTGTAATGGGGGGTCAGCCACCGCTGCTGCTAGCCTCCAGACGCTAGCTCAGCTCAGCTCAGTTCAGCACAGCTCAGTTCTGATTATCTGAAGAGCATACTGATGGGAATTGGCTCATTTGGAGTTTTTAATGAAGAATTTGCAGAGTTAGCAACATTATATATCACTAAAGGTTCAATGAATAGCTATTTATTTGATTTTCCAATGAGCTAATCAATAAAAATGAATTTTGTCACTGTTCAGAAAACATTTATCATGTATTTCCATCTTATATTGTCAGTTGCATTTGGAGCACAGCAACGGTAAATGTTTTGATGATTATTGCACCAGTAGAATTCAAAATACACAAAGATGTTGTCTCCTGTTGTCATTTTAGAAAATCAGCCATACCAATAACGGTACACGTTTTCATTTTTGACATTGGAGCTCATTAGAGACGGATGCCTCCAGCTGAACGCACTCTTCCACGAGCAGCACATCATCGGTGGGATATGACTGTTCCCGAGTTCAGCTCAGCGCAGTTAATTGTGCGGCACCACACCCCTTTGCTGCTTGCAACACAGGTTCCATGGTTCCAGACCTGTAAGCCCCCCGTAGCTGAATGGGGTCTGAATGGTCACATTGTGCTTAACATTAAAGACCATGTGAGAAGCTAACCTTCAAATGAGCTACAGTGGCTGCCAAAGAGCAGGCTTGTGGGCGGAGCCTGGATGGGTTAATGTGCAATACCAGTGAGGAGACGTTGGGTTGGGTTCGTTAGGACTTCACAGAGTGGACACAAACCGTGATGCTGAAAGCCGGAGCTGTGCTTCCGCACTCCTCCTTTGATGTTCCTCGTTCCCATGGAGATTAAGCACCCCTCAAGGTCACCTCCCTGGGCCGTTCATGTGACTTGCACACAGTGGGAATTCTAACGCGGCTCTCTCTGGTGTGATGGAGCCGGGCGGTGGTTCGGGGTCTGGTTCATTTGGGTCATGTGCTCTGTAACGTAGTTAAGTAGTTAAGGACCATTCTTCTAAAAATAGGATTAACTCTGTCGGGTCGCCCGGACCACATGACCCTTCCCGACGGAATGTTTAGTGTTTGAAGTGGAAGCCCGTTCGGATTCCCGCAGCATGTTCCGAGGTTTTACTAGATCCAGCTAATTAGCTCATTATCAAGTCCTTACAGTGGGTCTGGTATGGCAGCGGCACCATGGCCGGTCTACACACACTCTTCAGCAAAGGAAACGGTTCTATCTAGAACCAATGAACACTTAAAGAACCCTTAGCATGGTTTAAAGGGTTCCTTGTTTTGTGAATTTGGTGGAGAAGGGTATACATGGTTCTATGTAGAACCTTCTACATAGCAGTCGTTCTACATAGCACCAAAAAGGGTTCTGCTAAACATACAATACCTAGCTTGTAATGACAGTAGAACCCTTTTTGGTTCTATGTAGAACTGCTATCAATAATAAAACTAATTTCTAACTGATGACTTCCTGCAGCAGTTCACGGAACAGCATCCCTGATTGGCCCACAAGCTCTTTACGACCCATAATCCTGATTTTTAATCCGCACCTGGACTGGGTTATGTGTGCGGTAGATGCAGTGGTGGTGTATCATATAAAGCAGAACAAGGTGGTCCACCATCATCCGATACACCACCCTGGGGGGCTTTACCCAGACCCCTGGGAAGGTAGGGTGCTCACTGTGATGGCAAAAGATTGGGTGATGGACTAGACAGTGAAGCGGTAGCTCCGCCCCCTTTATATGCCTCCATAATCCCGGCAGATTAACACAGAGCCACACAGATTGACCCAGATTATGGGTCCCAAAGGGGAGCGGATTGAGGAAGGATGGATAGAGAGGGAGAGAGAGGGGGAGGGATAAAAGGAGAGAGTGGTAAAGAAGCTGGATTATCCTGGCTCTCTCGCTCTTACATAAGCAGGAACATGATGAGTCACTGCGCTTTCTGATCGGCCCCTACATCTGATATCACATTCCGCACGCTCCGTCTTAAAGCATGCTGCTGATGATGGTCAGTCTCGGAAAGTTCAGGGGTCACCCCGTGTGTTTAAGGTGGTAGTAACATCAGGCTCCTGCAGATGGCGCTGCTGCACGAGGATGATGGGCAATAATTCCATGTGGGGCGGTGAGTGAGGGGATCCATAGATTGGGAAGAGGTGCTACAGTGCAGGGAATGTCTCGTTCCATGTGTGGAAAATGGCTCCAGAGCAGATGTTAGTGATTGGCTAAAAGGAGGGACTGCATGTGGGCGTGGCCAAAGACCATAGTGTGAAGGAAGTAGCTGAATCTGCAGGTGTATGGAAGCGTATGGTCATACGGGTCTACCAGCAGTGGGAAAATCCCAGTCTACAGGGAATTCTTCTCGGAATGGTGCCAGGGAAGGCATCCTCTGGGGTTGCTAGGGCAGCTGGGACCTAGTTTTTTCATGTGTCATTGTGGAGGGATACATGCTGCAGGGCGCTGTGAGGTAAAAAAAAATAGTCCCCCAAAGAAATGTATTATTTCCAGGTTTTCCAGATTTTTTCCTTAATCAACATTCCTTATAAACTCAGAACACACATGTAGGTTCACTGGTGGTTCTAGATAGTACATAAAGTGTCTGGTTCCCATCACCACCACTGTAAAGACCATCTGACCAACCTCACACCAAACCCACTCTCGATCACACGGCATAATTTGTGGATTATGTAAACAGGAATTTTGTAAAATGAGCGGAATTCCTCTTTAAGGTGGTCTCTGCAGTCTAAGAGAGCCGGAGCTCAGGTCATATCCTTCCCCACCAGTGTGTACGTCCCCGTTATGAGATTTCAGTGGATGTGTAGGCCGGTAGAAAGGCCAGTCATGTCCAGCTGAGCCGTCCTGCATGACCACCCTCCGTTCCACTCAGTACCGCAGCTGCTGGAGATGATGACTTATTAATGCTGCCCTGTCGTATATGAGTGTCGTTTTCCCCCGTGCTGCCCGGACCGCTGGTCCGAGCTAGCAACCCCTTTCCTCCAGTACTGTGTCTGGCACAGTGCTTCTCTCTGAGGAGCAGTGGAGGTGTTTCCTCATTCACCGTAAAGATGGTTGATCTGCCGAGATAGCTACAAGGCTATACAGCTAACCAGGATGGAGGCTCAGGTAGACCCGTTACTGTGGTGCTGGCTGCAGGAGATGATCAGTGATAGGCTTCCTTGAATGGAAATTCCACAGGTGTGTTCAGGATCAAACGGTTTAGATGTAGACAGAGCAGTTCAGAGGGGGTGGCCGTGAAGGACGTGGTCATGAGTGTGGTGAAGCTTTTGGCCTGGTCAGTTTTTGGTTGAGGCAGATCCTTCTCTGAGGAGAGTTTAGGGCCCGTTATTGCCGGTTGTGTTCGCACTCAGAGTGGTGTTCGCGGAGTGGTGGGCAGCCCTATCCACAGCGCCCAAAGAGCAGTTGGGGGTTAGGTGCCTTGCTTAGGGGCACTTCAGTCGTTACTGTTCAGTTCAGGGAATCGACTCGCTGACCCTCTGGTCACAAGGCTGGTTCCCTAATCTCCAGCCCACTGGTGCCATGTGCATGGTGAAGGATACATGCCAGGCACAGAGTTATGGCTGATTTCTGGCTCACTGTTGGTTCTAGATTATGAATGAAGTGTCTATATGTGTGTTGTAGACATGGAGAACCCTGGTTCCCATCACCACCACCAAAGACCATCTGAACCATCTCACACCAAACTCACCCTCAATCACAGCTCCAGCTTTGGATAATATGGAGATCTGAAGAGGAGTGAAATTCCTATATGGACATTCCTAATTCCTACCAGCAGTGCATTAGCATAGCTAATAGCGTTAGCGGCTAGTACTCGCAGACTCCAGACTCGAAGCCCGTCTCGGTTGGTTCATTCATGTTTCGGCTGATGGGAAAACTGGATATGGGATATTTGTCCGGACTACCGTTCTAAGTGATGTGAGCCGGCCTTTATAGGTCGGTATTCCTTCTGGCTCTCTCTCTATCTCTCTATTTATCTCTCTATCTCTCTATTTATTGATTTATTTTTATTTGATTGTGTCGACTCCACTGCTGTATGCACGTTGCGTGTCTGGTGAACCATTCCAGTACACACTGAGGTCCGCTCCATGTCTTACAGCCTGCTGGCTCGTCTAGAGCAGCTGAGAAGACCTGGGGCGGAGTTTAGGGACTTGAGTGGCGGTTGTAGACGTGAAGATGTAAATACACGTGTCTGTAAATACGTCCCGCAGTAACCGAAGGCCTTAAAGACGATATTTATACCGACCCGTTCCCACAGCGCACACGCCCTGTAGTGGTTTAGAGCCCGTCGCTGCAGCTGTAGGGTTTGTAGGCCTCGTAGCTTTAGAGAGCTCTGGTGGGCCGGTTCTGAGCGCACACCCAGAGTGACACCTGTAACCCACAGTACCTATGAGGACGGCGCCGTGAGGTCCTTTGTAAGCACACAGTAGGACGAGTGAACACTGCTTGGGTGATGATGGTGATGATGTCATACCACAGGTAGCAGGTGTGCCGTCCCTGGAGACTCATTGTGGGTTTCTCTCTGTTGCCTCTTGATCTTCCTTTCCCCTCTCTCTCTCTCCCTCTCTTTCTCTCTCGCTCTTCTGTTCCCTGTGTTCACGTCTGTTCTCCTGATCACTCTGTACATGTCCCGAGGCACAGACCACCGTGGCTGTATCTGTGGGGGGGTTGGAAGGAGCTGTGTTATGTTATTTAGTGGTTAATAAATGTTTTGAAGCACTGCATCATGTCGTCTGGTGTGCAAAAGTTTGGGTACACCCCCTCATGTGGTGCTATACTGGGAACTGCGTTATGTGAAGGTGTTGGCCCCACTTGTGATGGTGTAGCTGGGGTGGGATGTCTGGATGTCCAGATGCTCCCCATAGGAGCAGTCACGTGACTGACTGTGCCATCCAGATGGACAGCAGGATGGAGGAGACGGAGGTGAGGAGATGGTACTGTACCAGGTTAGATGATATTATGAGGTTTCCCAGGTAAACTGATGTTGAGGAACTGTAAATGACACAAACCCCGGGCATTCGGGGGGTTGTGATAGCGCCCCCCTATTGGTAAACTCACTTCCTGCCCTCCGTCTGCAGTTTGCTCACTAGGCCTGGACACTCAGACCTCCGTTTCCCACTGCCCTGAAGTCTACTGAGCAGTGAAACTGAAAAGAGGACAGAGATGCTGGGTCAGGAGCAGTTTAGTCCGGCACCGTGTAATCTTATTTCCCTCATTACAGCCTGAAATGGTCAGTTGTACAGGGACGGATCAGGTGGGAGTTCCTGGACCATGTTTCTCCTACGTCTTTACCTGTTAATGTCACTTATACAGGTTCTAAAAGAGGGTCTGACCCCCTATTCAGGTCTCAGAGGGCCTCAGTAGTGTGACCACAGTAGTAGGTAATACACATCCTCAGAAGACACGTCCTGTACTGAGTTCAGACCTGGTGTCCTCTTGGTCTTCTGCACCTGCAGTTACACGTTTCCACCAGAGAGGGCTCCAAATCCCCAAACCCTGCATAGTGTTGCTTTGGCCAGGAACGTTATTAAATCAAATCTAATCAAAGTTAATTAGTCACACACATAGTCAGACATGATACAACTAGCAGTGAAAGGCTTTAATAACTGCCCACTCACATTAAACAATAAGATAAAGATAAAGACAGCATACCTAAAAATATATATATATTCTAAATATAAAATACATATTATATATTACAAAAATTAATAAATAATAATAATAATAATAACTATCATAAATATACTAATAAAATAAAATGGATATACTGAGATACCAGTAGAACTAAAATAGTGAATTATGGAATGTAATTATAATATATACACTAAATATACATAAATATACAATATAGATATATAGTACAGTGACAGTGGTGTTCAGTGTGGGGAGGAGCACTGATGAGTCTTAAACGGGTAAGTAAGTGTGTTTGGGTATATAAGGAGCTTCCAGGACCTAGAGGAGGTGGGTATGTGGGTTCTTCATCTCTACACTGCACAACATAATTCAGGCCATCCGGATGAATCTCTGTGCGTAAAGGAAAAGGCCGGAAACCACAAGTGAACGTCCATGACCTCTGACCCCTCTGATGGCAATGTGTTAAAAGCTGGCATGTCTCTGTGATAGTACCACCGTATGGATTTGGGAATGGATTCATCGATCAACACGCCCCGTCACTGTGTCCACAAACGCAGGTTAAGACTGAACTACACGCAGCTGAGGTCCGTGTATCAACAACGTCCAGGAACACTGCTGACCTCCCTGGACTCCAGCTCCTCTGAAGTGGACTAACGCTCAGTGGAAACATGTACCGTGGTCTGACGAGTCGAGCTGTCAGACTGTTTATGGAATGAATGGACGTCGTGTCTCCAAGCAGAGAAGAAAAGGAGCATTCAGGAGACACCAGTGTAGCCACCTCTACGTGTGGGAGACTGGGGTTCGAGTCCCAGTGTAGGTGACTATGCTGAGCTACACAATAAGAGTCCTTGGGCAAGACTCCTAACACTACACTGGCCTACCTGTAATCATTATCCTTGTAAGTCGCTCTGGATAAGAGCGTCAGCTAAATGCCATAGATGTAAATGTAGAGTTCTAAATCCAGCACCTGTCATGGAGTATTAGTGCCTGTAGGGGTCAGTATTTATTACCACCGCAGCTTCATTTATCACTATAATGTACTATTTTATTATATAGTCTATTTTATTAATTACCATATTAGTGCATAAACATGCACATGGAATAACAATAACAATTTATTTATTTGTTTGTTTGTTTGTTTGTTTGTTTGTTTGTCCCACCTTGACAAACAGCTGGTTCAGGTGTTGGGGTGAATCTGATCTCCATATGAAGAGATACTCTACTGGATTATCATCTTCCATCTGCCGGTTATTCCGTCTCCTGAACACGACACCCTCACCGTGCTCAGCCAAACAATAGGAAACTGGTCAGTCCCGCAGGACCAGCCGGGGATCAGGTTTCTCCACAGCAAACATGTTCAGAGTGAACACAGCGGAGCGGACAGGAGCTCGCAGGATCCTCAGTTCAGATTTCATACGCTGTATATCAGCCCATTCAGTTTAACTCAGCCGCTCCGTTAGCGGAGCGAGGACCGGTTCTAGTGTAAAGAGGGAACCCACTACTTACTACATCACTCAGAGAGGCTCAGTTCTCGGTTCTAGAGAAGCTTGTGGAGGAGATCATTAGATGTCCAGCCGGACAAAGAAGAAGGTCTAGAGTTCCTCATTAAAATTCCCTACTCATGGTGGAGGGATACACGCAGCGTGCTGTGAGAGAAAGTAGTCCCAAAGGAACTATATTGATTCAGATCAGAGTTGGAGTCGGAGTTTAGACCCGGCTCCTCCTACCAGGTTCTCCTTCTGTGTATCTTAAAGCTTTACTGTAGATGACAGTGAAGACACCAAACTGTACACTACACTCAACATCACACTGAACACTCTCTTACGGTAGAAGTGGTCTTAACACGAAGACGCGACTGTGAATCTGGGCCCTGACTGTTTACATCTCAGCCACTGAGTGTCAGTGGAGCTGATGGAGAGGACAGTGGGTGGAGATACAGTCTCTGGTCAGTCTGTCTGTCTGCTGAAGAGAGGTCATCCTGCAGCGCCACTGTTTCAGTGTTCGGGTGTGTAGGAGTGTGCAGGCGTGATGGAGAGCTCAGCTGGGACAACAGCGGCCCTGAGGGTTGCCATGGCAACATGCCAACGTGGCCCGTATGGGGAGTAATGAGGGATGAGAGAGTCTGTCGCAGTAACAAGGTCAAACTGAATCACTTTCAGTTCTGCTCTGTCATACATACACCTGTATACTGTATACAACACTGGACCAAGCCCGGGTCACCTGTGACTGAAACCTACCTGTCACCGTATAACACCTCCACCAGCACCAGTAATAGCTGGCACTGGACTGGACAAGGTTCTGGATGTAGCCACATCAGTGTTCAGACACTCTTACATCAAAGAACGGTCAGCTGGTCCAGATTTGGTGAATGCTTCCACACACCTGCAGATTCAGCTACTTCCTTCACACTATGGTCTTTGGCCACGCCCACATGCAGTCCCTCCTTTTAGCCAATCATTAACATCTGCTCTGGAGCCATTTTCCACACATGGAACGAGACATTCCCTGCACTGTAGCACCTCCTCCCAATCTATGGATCCCGTCACTCACACCCCACATGGATTTATACCCCCATCATCCTCGTACAGCAGCGCCATCTGCAGGAGCCTGAAGGTACTACCACCTTAAACACACAGGGGGACTCATTTGTCCAGTGAGCTCATACACTGTATAGGTATTGTATATTTTACATTACACTGGATTTATGGATGATCAGAACGTGTGTCAATATTAATTAAAATAAGTTTATTATGCTATTAATAATATATTCATATACAATAAACTCTTTATAATGTTGGGGTGTATCAGTGTTAAGTCACCTTAAACAGTAGGTGGTCTGTAGTCATGTGTATGTGCTGCCTGTGTCTCTCCGCTGTTTGAAATCTGACTCCAGTCTGGTTTCCAGTATAAGAGGAGGAGTCAGGGCCGCCAGTCTAATAGCCTAACCCTGCGTATCAGAGATCTGATCTACTAGTTAGCTCTTTCTGCAGGAAGCAGGACGCAGCGCAGTCCATTAAACACTCTGGCCTCGCTACAGCCTCCATTCCCCTACACACACACCACCTCCTCATATCTCCACCCACTGTCCACTCTATCAGCTCCACTGACCATACAGGACACTCTGTAGGTGTACAGGTCCAGACTGTAGTCCATCTGTTTCTCTGTGTACTGTATTACCCTGTTCTTCAATGGTCAGGACCCCCACAGGACCCCCACAGAGCAGGTACTATGTGGGTGGTGGATCATTCTCAGCACTGCAGTGACACTGACGTGGTGGTGGTGTGTTAGTGTGGGTGGTGCTGGTGTGAGTGGATGGGAGACACAGCAGTGCAGCTGGACACCTCAGTGAGAAACCATTAATACTAATAATGATGAAACCATAACCCGGAAAACAGACGGAGCTACAGCAGCGGAGCTGGAGCTACAGGACCGGGTAACTTCGCTAAAACGAGGAATGATGGAGAATGTGTTGTGTACACATACTATATAGAGAAAACAAAGGTTCTCCTATTTATAATATAACAATAGAAGAATTATGTACTTAAATAATATTTTATTCATGTTTAAAAAGCATTGTCTGTGCCCAAAAGTGCTATATAGCATATATATATTTTATTATTATTATTATTTATTTTACATTTACCGCAAGTAGCTGATACTCTTATCCAGAGCGACTTACAAGGTTAATGGTATTACTGGTCGGCCAGTGTAGTGTTAGGAGTCTTACCCAAGGAGCACAACATAGTCACCCAGATCAGAAATCGAACCTTCCTGGATGGGTAGCGGTGTTATCCGCTGTGCTACACCAACCACATGTGTCTGTTATATGTGTTATATGTGATTGTACTGTATATTTATGTATATACTCGGCTGAGTTTAATAGAAGTACATTATTTAATGATTTTATTTAATTATAAGTGATTTTAGAAGTGATATTAAAACATTATTTACTGTGTGTTTAATTACATATTAGTTAATAACTTAATTAGTTAAAGTAGTGAAGTAAATCAGCTCATCCAGCAGGATGGGTATGTGTGTTACTCTAAATTATGTCCACAGACCACATTAATAAGTGTCTACATTAATAAATGTGCGTTAAATGTACATACGTGACTGTGGAACAGTGAATTCAGTATGTATGAAGTGTAAACATTGAAACTGAGCTGAGGAGCCGAACAGCTCCACTGTGAACCTAAAGCAGTGTTCAGCATCCATCTCGTCCTGCTCTGACGTCATCTGTACGGTTAGGATGGAGAGGTGGAGTTGATTGGTTGAGCGCTGCCCTCTTGTGGACTGATGAAGTAAGTGCTGGGTTTATTAGGGAACCATAACAACCCTGGACCTGCTGTGACTGTTGGGGGAGCGTTTGACTCACTGTGGAGGACCTGCAGGGGGCGCTACGATAATCAGACACGCCACATTAAAGGTTCTCTGGTGATGTAACTTCTACTGTACCCAGGTCTAAGAGCTCTGTACTGGTTCAGTCCATCTACTTCTCCTCATATCAGCACATACAGGTCTCACCCATACCCGACAAGAACCGGGAGAACCGGGACAAACCGGTAACAAAGGACCAACAGTCTTCCAGTGTAATCAGGTTTATTAATGATTTATGATTCAGCTCAGAGAACAGAACCGACTGTGACGAGGTACAGAAGCACAGTGTTCAGGAACTGCTCTCCTCTCCACACGGCCCAGGTTCAGCTCTAGGGTCACTTACATGGAGAGGTGTACTCAGCATTAGCCACGTCACCTGCAGGACGGAGGGAGAACCGAGAAGCAGATGGTCAGAAAATGCATCACTTCATTATTTCACAATAATAAAAAAGAAAAAAATAATTAAATTAAGTAAAAATAATAATAAAATATAATAAAAATAAAACGTAATATAATAAAATAAAAAATAATAGAAAATAAAAAAAAAATATATAAAATAAAATAAATTCTAAAATTAAATAATATTATATGATAAAATATAATAAAATAAAATACTATCAAATATATAAGATCGGATCGGTTCTTACTGGTCTCGTAGTAGTCGTAGACCTTCATGACGGCTGGTTTCAGGTTCTGCACGACCGTGTCCCGCAGGAGGACCAGACTGTACGTCTTACGGTCTCCTTTTCTCAGCTGGAGGACAGAGACATACATTACTACCATCACACGTACCACACTGGAACCAGGACTCACCAGGAGAGGCTCCCGAGCTTAGCTTCAGCTGGAGGTGAAACGAACACTAAAATCTCAGAGAGGGTCACATGACCCCACATGTGTACTTACTCCGTCCAGGTAGATGATGACACTGCCATCCTTCTTATCCACACGCTTCACTGCACCTTCATTCAGCTGTGGGAACAGACCGCACATTAGCACAGCCTTGGGTCATACCAGACTGGCCACTTTAACTGAAACAGTAGAGTTACCTCCGGTGTGTCACTGGACAGACTCAGAGACTCCTCGTCCAGCCTGAACCCAGACAGCAGCTTGATGTCAAGGATCACCATGTTGGTCTCCATCCTTTTGCCGTTATAACTGTAACAATAATAATAATAAGAAGAAGAAGAAGAAGAAGAAGAAGAAGAAGAAGAAGAATTAATAATGCTTCATAAACAGCTCTGTGGTCAGAAACTGACCTCCACAGGACGGCTAACGTGTACATCAACAGATGGGTTACAATCTCTATCTATACACTAAGGTGGAGGGGTTTCTGATAAAGTGGCCAAGGAGAGTGTTTAGACACTGTGTCCACTCACTGTCCACTCTATTAGACACTCCTACCTTGCTGGTCCACCTTGTAGATGGACAGTCAAAGACGATAGCTCATCTGCTGCTGCACAGTGCAGTGTTGGTCATCCTCTAGTCCTTCATCAGTGGACACAGGGTGCTGCCCCACAGGATGCTGCCCACAGGACACTACCTACAGGACACTGTTGGCTGGCTAGTTGTGGTTGGTGGACGATTCTCAGTCCAGCAGTGACACTGAGGTGTTCAGCTGCACTGCTGTGTCTGATCCACTCACACCAGCACCACACACACTAACACCACCACCACGGCAGTGTCACTGCAGTGCTGAGAATGATCCACCACCCACATCATACCTGCTCTGTGGTGGTCCTGTGGGGGTCCTGATCATTGAAGAACAGGGTAATACAGTACACAGAGAAACAGATGGACTACAGTCTGGACCTGTATACCTACAGATTGTCCTATAGGGTCAGTGGAGCTGATAGAGTGGACACACAGGGAGGCGTACCGAACCCAGTGGCCGGTGTGTGTATAGAGCATGCTGAATGGGGAATATTGATAACCGTATGGTTTAGCAGTGAAGCTCACCTGACAGATACAGACAGATTCACTGATGGCATGGGGGCGTTACAGTTTCCAACAGTCTTGGCGGAGATGCTGAAGGAGGAGTTGTCGGGTGGAGGGGGGATGTTGTAGCGCACAGTGAACTGAAATAATAAACATTTATATTTTATAGTTTATATCATTGAGCATGTAACCTAGCATGTTACTTCACACTTGCAAATGTTTAAAACCAACCTCAGTGAAGGTGCCAGTAGAAATGTACCAGTTGTAGTTATGTAGTTAGAGACATGGGAACTCGCTGGACAGAATTAAGGAAAGGGGACTGACTGACCTGTACAAACACGCAGCCTCGACCTTCAGCCTTGACCTTGTAGTCTGCGGGCACGGTCTGCAGGCTGGACTCCTGCACCAGCAGCCTGTTGCTTTGACTGACCGTGAACGAGGTCTTCTGTCCTGACGGAGCAGTCACGGTAACCGCAACGGTGCCTGCAGGGACGTAGGTGGCAGCGCTGTATTTTGCCAGAGCCTGCAGAGCTACTACAGTGTCCTGGACAGACACAGATCAGAGAGAGTGTGTCAGAGTTGTTTGTTTGTTTGTGATGCTCTCATACTGCTCATATACACCTGGTGAGTTCTGCTCAGGTATCGCAAACCATCAAAGTAAACCTGCTCGTTAATGTACTGAATATGTTACTATAGAAACACAGTACACCTGGAAAACCCTACCTGTGTAGAAGCAAAGCCTCCAAAGGCGTTCTGCTGCTGAGCCAGCCAGCGGACGATACTAGCCCAGTAGGTAATACCATACGCCTGAATCTGCGGTCCGGTGAGCAGAGCCAGCAGGACATACGAGGTCATCTCCACCTCCAGAGAGTCCGTCATCTTTCCACCACTCTCCCTCTTCCAGTGCCGCCCACCCGCTGAAAGAGGTGTTAGAAAAGTCCTACTGAGCAAACGTCAACCATCAACAACCATCGTCATTCACCATCTTAACAATCACCATTGTTCACCAACAACCTCCATCATTCTCCAATAAACACCATCATTCACCAACAACCTCCATCATTCACCAATAAACACCATCATTCACCAACAATCTCCATCATTCACCAACAACCACCATCATTCACCAACAACCACCATCATTCACCAACAACCACCATCATTCACCAACAACCTCCATCATTCACCAATAAACACCATCATTTACCAACAACCTCCATCATTCACCAACAACTTCCATCATTCACCAATAAACACCATCATTCACCAATAAACACCATCATTCACCAACAACCTCCATCATTCACCAACAACCTCCATCATTCACCAACAACCTCCATCATTCACCAATAAACACCATCATTCACCAACAACCTCCATCATTCACCAATAAACACCATCATTCACCAACAACCACCATCATTCACCAACAACTTCCATCATTCACCAACAAACACCATCATTCACCAACAACCTCCATCATTCACCAATAAACACCATCATTCACCAACAACCTCCATCATTCACCAACAACTTCCATCATTCACCAACAACCTCCATCATTCACCAATAAACACCATCATTCACCAACAACCTCCATCATTCACCAATAAACACCATCATTCACCAACAACCTCCATCATTCACCAATAAACACCATCATTCACCAACAACCTCCATCATTCACCAACAACCTCCATCATTCACCAACAACCTCCATCATTCACCAATAAACACCATCATTCACCAACAACCTCCATCATTCACCAATAAACACCATCATTCACCAACAACCTCCATTATTCACCAACAACCTCCATCATTAACCAATAAACACCATCATTCACCAACAACCTCCATCATTCACCAATAAACACCATCATTCACCAACAACCTCCATCATTCACCAACAACCTCCATCATTCACCAATAAACACCATCATTCACCAACAACCTCCATCATTCACCAACAACCTCCATCATTCACCAACAACCACCATCATTCACCAACAACCACCATCATTCACCAACAACCTCCATCATTCACCAACAACTTCCATCATTCACCAACAAACACCATCATTCACCAATAAACACCATCATTCACCAACAACCTCCATCATTCACCAACAACCTCCATCATTCACCAATAAACACCATCATTCACCAACAACCTCCATCATTCACCAACAACCTCCATCATTCACCAATAAACACCATCATTCACCAACAACCTCCATCATTCACCAACAACCTCCATCATACGCCAATAAACACCATAATTCACCAATAAACACCATCATTCACCAACAACCTCCATCATTCACCAATAAACACCATCATTCACCAACAACCTCCATCATTCACCAATAAACACCATCATTTACCAACAACTTCCATCATGCACCAACAACTTCCATCATTCACCAACAAACACCATCATTCACCAACAACCTCCATCATTCACCAATAAACACCATCATTCACCAACAACCTCCATCATTCACCAACAACTTCCATCATTCACCAACAACCTCCATCATTCACCAATAAACACCATCATTCACCAACAACCTCCATCATTCACCAATAAACACCATCATTCACCAACAACCTCCATCATTCACCAACAACCTCCATCATTCACCAATAAACACCATCATTCACCAACAACCTCCATCATTCACCAACAACCTCCATCATTCACCAACAACCTCCATCATTCACCAATAAACACCATCATTCACCAACAACCTCCATCATTCACCAATAAACACCATCATTCACCAACAACCTCCATCATTCACCAACAACCTCCATCAATTACCAATAAACACCATCATTCACCAACAACCTCCATCATTCACCAATAAACACCATCATTCACCAACAACCACCATAATTCATCAACAACCTCCATCATTCACCAATAAACACCATCATTCACCAACAACCTCCATCATTCACCAACAACCTCCATCATTCACCAATAAACACCATCATTCACCAACAACCTCCATCATTCACCAACAACCTCCATCGTTCACCAATAAACACCATCATTCACCAACAACCTCCATCATTCACCAACAACCACCATCATTCACCAACAACCTCCATCATTCACCAACAACCACTATCATTCACCAACAACTTCCATCATTCACCATCTTAACAACCATCATCATTCACCAACAAACACCATATTCATTAATAAACACCATCATTCACCAACAACCTCCATCAATTACCAATAAACACCATCATTCACCAACAACCTCCATCAATTACCAATAAACACCATCATTCACCAACAACCTCCATCATTCACCAATAAACACCATCATTCACCAACAACCACCATAATTCATCAACAACCTCCATCATTCACCAATAAACACCATCATTCACCAACAACCTCCATCATTCACCAACAACCTCCATCATTCACCAATAAACACCATCATTCACCAACAACCTCCATCATTCACCAACAACCTCCATCGTTCACCAATAAACACCATCATTCACCAACAACCTCCATCATTCACCAACAACCTCCATCATTCACCAATAAACACCATCATTCACCAACAACCTCCATCATTCACCAACAACCTCCATCATTCACCAATAAACACCATCATTCACCAACAACCTCCATCATTCACCAACAACCTCCATCATTCACCAACAACCACCATCATTCACCAACAACCTCCATCATTCACCAACAACCACTATCATTCACCAACAACTTCCATCATTCACCATCTTAACAAACATCATCATTCACCAACAAACACCATATTCATTAATAAACACCATCAATCTCCACCAGACACTATCTTCACAAACAGTGTCATGGTCTACTATACACCATCAAACTTCATTAAACACCATCACTTTCCATTTGGCCAGCCGTGCTGGTGTTTACTGGAGATTGTTGGTTCTGTGTGCTTCGGTGATAAGAGTGCAGAAGTGTGAAGACTCAGGGTTCAATGGGTGGGTGTTTACCTTCCAACACGACCTGTTTGTCCAGGACTGCAAGGGACTTGCTCCTCATGTCCTGGTCTCCAGCGAGAGAGAAGGCGTAGGAGAGGAGAGCCGTGGCGTAGGTGGAGTTCAGCTCAGTGAAGGCATTTCTCAGGAAGGCGAGACTGTTTACCACCATAGGATCCTGTCATACCAAACACCAGGGATAATGTTAAGCAGAGGGATAGAGTATGTGGAGTACAGTCCAGCAGAGTGATGGAGTATGTGGAGTAAGGTCCAGCAGAGGGATAGAGTATGTGGAGTACAGTCCAGCAGAGTGATGGAGTATGTGGAGTACAGTCCAGCAGAGAGATAGAGTATGTGGAGTACAGTCCAGCAGAAGGATTGAGTATGTGGAGTACAGTCCAGCAGAGGGATAGAGTATGTGGAGTACAGTCCAGCAGAGGGATAGAGTATGTGGAGTACAGTCCAGCAGAGAGATAGAGTATGTGGAGTACAGTCCAGCAGAGGGATAGAGTATGTGGAGTAAGGTCCAGCAGAGGGATAGAGTATGTGGAGTACAGTCCAGCAGAGTGATGGAGTATGTGGAGTACAGTCCAGCAGAGAGATAGAGTATGTGGAGTACAGTCCAGCAGAGTGATGGAGTATGTGGAGTACAGTCAAGCAGAGAGATAGAGTATGTGGAGTAAGGTCCAGCAGAGAGATAGAGTATGTGGAGTGCAGTCCAGCAGAGTGATGGAGTATGTGGAGTGCAGTCCAGCAGAGGGATGGAGTATGTGGAGTACAGTCCAGCAAAGGGATGGAGTATGTGGAGTACAGTCCAGCAGAGGGATAGAGTATGTGGAGGACAGTCCAGCAGAGGGATGGAGTATGTGGAGTACAGTCCAGCAGGGGGATGGAGTATGTGGAGTACAGTCCAGCAGAGGGATAGAGTATGTGGAGTACAGTCCAGCAGAGGGATAGAGTATGTGGAGTACAGTCCAGCAGAGGGATGGAGTATGTGGAGTACAGTCCAGCAGAGGGATGGAGTATGTGGAGTACAGTCCAGCAGAGGGATAGAGTATGTGGAGTACAGTCCAGCACAGTCCAGCAGAGGGATGGAGTATGTGGAGTACAGTCCAGCAGAGGGATGGAGTATGTGGAGTACAGTCCAGCAGAGGGATGGAGTATGTGGAGTACAGTCCAGCAGAGGGATGGAGTATGTGGAGTACAGTCCAGCAGAGGGATAGAGTATGCGGAGTACAGTCCAGCAGAGGGATGGAGTATGTGGAGTACAGTCCAGCAGAGGGATGGAGTATGTGGAGTACAGTCCAGCAGAGGGATGGAGTATGTGGAGTACAGTCCAGCAGAGGGATGGAGTATGTGGAGTGCAGTCCAGCAGAGGGATGGAGTATGTGTCAGTTTACTCACTGTGGTCGGAGTGCCCAACTCCAACAGTGCAGCTGTGATATACGCTGTGAGGGTCACCTCATCACTCACACCTCCCTGAGGGGGAGAGGGAGAGAGAGAGAGAGAGAGAGAGAGAGAGAGAGAGATTTCTCTTGATTATTTTCTATATGATTAA
The DNA here is from genome assembly GCA_024036415.1 of Prochilodus magdalenae. NCBI lineage: Eukaryota > Metazoa > Chordata > Actinopteri > Characiformes > Prochilodontidae > Prochilodus > Prochilodus magdalenae. The sequence goes on from JAMWET010006237.1 coordinate 56,028, forward strand.
TAATACTAAGATCTCAGCCTTAAACTCCATTGATGGTGGAGGGATACATGCTGCAGGGCGCTGTGAGGTCAAATAGTCCCCACAGAAAACATACTATTACCACATTCACAGTAATCAATAACATACCACCACATGGTGGCCATGGTGTAGTGTAGGGTCTGTACAATCAACCATCTCACACCAAACTGTTCTGAATTCACATCCAAACCACCAAAGATCTGCAGTAGCTCTGCTTTTGGCCTGACCTTCATGTCGCTGTGGAAGAGCTGGCCAACTGAGGCGAAGTAGCCGTCGCTGTGCTGCTGCTGACCCAGCCATGCCTTGGCCTGGTCCACGTACAGCTGGTCGATGAAGACGAACTGCTTTGCACTGCCGAAGGACTTCATCACAAACGCTGTCAGCCTGTGGAGACAGAGGAACCAGAGGAATCCTGAGCACCAGAGGAACGTTCATTCAACAGTCGAGTCACATTATTATGACCACCTCCTACTTTTGGGCATTCTCTGGGCTCACTCATCCATGTGGAAGGCCCTCTCCACTGATCTGGATATGAATCCATCCTTTCAGATCACATACACCCAGACATGCTGATTGTCATTCCTGGGGCGGATGGGATCTTCCAGCAAAACAATGCCACATGTCACACGTCTAGAAAAGTTCCAGACTGGTTGGAAGAGCATGAACAAGACTTCTAGGTACCACCCTGGTCCCCCAATTCCCCAAACTGATCCCAACTGGGCATCTGTGGGGCCACCTCGATTGTCATGTTGGCTCCATGGCTCCTCCCCCACGCTCCCTCAAGCAGCTGTGGGCTGCACTGCAGTCAGCATGGCTCCAGATACCTGTGACAACCTAGCAGGGCCTTACTGAGTCACTCCCAGCCCGTCTAGCTGCTGTCTGTGCTGCACACGGCAGTTACTTTTGATATTAGGTGGTCATAATAATGTGACTCCACAGTGTATTTCAACCAAACTGTGCACCACGTTCCTGGCTCTTAATAAGGAGCTACACCAGGCCTCAGTTAGCATCACATTAGCTGCATGTGTTGTGTTCTCAGCTTTCTCCAGGACTGACCAGGTGTTGCCTGAGGGGTCGCTCATCCCGAACGCACTGTAAGACCCATCGTCATGCTTGTAGGTCAGCTCTCTCTGGTAGCCTGTAAAAGAGACACGAAAACAAGCAAACCAGCTCATTTACTGTAAGAGAGAAAGAGCTCTCCGAAAGCTGAACCCTCAGGAGTCCGATAAATATATACGGGAAAAATCAAATACTCAGAAATCAAATATTAAGAAATCAAATACTCATATATCAACCTTTCATCAAACTCAAGTTATAATAAAGTTTCAAGTCAGAAATTATTTATATACACCCATCAGGCACCACATTATAACCGCCTCCTTGTACCTCCACTCACTGTCCATCCCATTAGCTCCACTGACACAGGTAGTCCTGTGGGGGTCCTAGAGTAATACAGTACACAGAGAAACAGATGGACTACAGTCTGTACAGAACTGTACACCTACAGAGTGTCCTCTATGGTCAGTGGAGCTCATACATTGATAAGGAGTGTACAAGGAGGTGGTCAATAATTTTTGCCAGGTGCCTGGTATATAATTGCCAGTTTAATTAGAGTATTGTTGAGCTAACTACATGCTAATGAAGAAAATCAGTTGATGTTCATTAATATAATTTAGAACTGATTTGCTAATTGATAAATATTATGACTTGATATTAAAGCTACTATGTAAGTTGCTTTGCTTTCCCTATGATCTAGGAGGATTAGGGGTTTAGAAGATTTAGAATGAGTGAACTGTGTAAGTTTGGGGATCTGGAGACCTCTCTGGTGGAAACGTGTAATAGCATGTAACATAGTTCATTCATATTCATGATATAGCGTAGGTCGTGGGCCCAGACCACTTCCCTGAACGAAGCAATTTGCTGGTTGAAAGAGAACTCAGTCTAAACTTGGCTGAGGCAGTGTAAAGTTGATTTTGGATCTAACCTAATCAGTTTTGATGTTTTATTAATTAAGATTATTAATCTCTAATCAAATTATGTTTATGTTTTATGAACTGGGTTGAAAGTGTGGGAATCAGTTGCTAACTGGTTTGAATCTTAAACTGTGAGGAGATCCGGAGAGATGTTCCTCACCGCTCACTAAGAACGTCTCAGCCTTCTTTCTGATCTCGGGGGTCAGCTGTCCACTGCTCTGGAGGTACTGAAGGATGAAGATGTTGGGGGCGAACAGCAGCATGTTCTGTTCTCCACACCCGTACGGCATGGCCAGCAGGCGGTCCAGGTTCTTCAGAGAACGGCCCATTATATCTCCTGGGAACAGAAGAGCTCATCAGTGTCAGACCCAGGTTACTCCATCATTCTCCTAGTTTTGGGTAGTTTAGTAGCATCACTCTCCGTGTTACTGAGCTCTGATAAAGTCTGAGTAGACTGATAAATCAGTGTGATGATCAGTTATTAATCTCAGTGTGATGATCAGTTATTAATCTCAGTGTGATGGTCAGTTATTAATCTCAGTGTGATGGTCAGTTATTAATCTCAGTGTGATGATCAGTTATTAATCTCAGTGTGATGGTCAGTTATTAATCTCAGTGTGATGGTCAGTTATTAATCTCAGTGTGATGATCAGTTATTAATCTTAGTGTGATGATCAGTTATTAATCTCAGTGTGATGATCTGTTATTGATCTCAGCGTGATGGTCAGTTATTAATCTCAGTGTGATGATCTGTTATTGATCTCAGCGTGATGGTCAGTTATTAATCTCAGTGTGATGGTCAGTTATTAATCTCAGTGTGATGATCTGTTATTGATCTCAGCGTGATGGTCAGTTATTAATCTCAGTGTGATGGTCAGTTATTAATCTCAGTGTGATGATCAGTTATTAATATCAGTGTGATGATCAGTTATTAATCTCAGTGTGATGATCAGTTATTAATCTCAGTGTGATGGTCTGTTATTGATCTCAGTGTTACTGAGCTCTGATAAAGCCTGAGTGTAGTGTCGTATCCTGTGGGCTTACCCAGCACTGAGACTGAAGCTGTGGCAGAACCCTTTACAATCACATCAGGCAGCTTCAGTGAGACATTCCTCTCAACAGCGACACCTACAGGAGGGAAAGAAAGAAGGACCAGCTCAGTGAGTGAACCAAGCAGTGAAAGTGCAGACCGCAGTTAATCCATTCCACATGCATGGCTGTAAATAGAAAAGAAGATATTTAATTCTATTAATAATTATTATTATTTAATTATAATTAGGTTTTTTAAAGTTGTGAAAGTCTTGGAGTTAATTTTGTGCCAAGTATTTAAAATAAAATGATAAATTTCACATGCATGATGTTACAAACTCTCCATAATGTGTTGTAAATACAAAGTAAAATTTAATTTTTCAAAAGATTACCACTCATTTTCACCCATTCAGATATTAATGATATTACTGCTCAAAATACTGATCATAATTACAACTTCTAGTGTTAAAATATATGTAAAACACATGAACTGCCAGAAGGCAAAGGAAGGACGTGTGTCTGACCGGTCGGACAGAGCAGCTCGTTGTAACTCATGGTCTGTTTGGTTCCCTCTGCCTGAAACCGAAAAGAAGAGAGTGATAAACACAGCATTAATCAGACCAGCCATTAATCAGACCAGACATTAATCAGACCAGCTATTAATCAGACCAGCCATTAATCAGATCAGCCAATCATCAGACAAGTTATTAATCAGACCAGACATTAATCAGACCAGCTATTAATCAGACCAGCCATTAATCAGATCAGCCAATCATCAGACAAGTTATTAATCAGAGCAGCCATTAATCAGACCAGCTATTAATCAGACCAGCCATTAATCAGACTAGCTATTAATCAGACCAGCCATTTATCAGACTAGCTATTAATTTAGACCAGCCTTTAATCAGACCAGCCATTTAACAGACAAGTCATTAATCAGACCAGCCTTTAATCAGACCAGCTGTTAATCAGACCTTATTAATCTGACCAGCCCTTAATCAGAACAGCTATCAATCAGACCAGTCATTAATCACACCAGCCATTAATCAGACCAACCAGTAATCAGACCAGCAATCAATAAGACCAGTCATTAATCTGACCAGCCATTAATCAGACCTGCCATCAATTAGACCAGTCAGGACAATTGATAGCAGAAAATCTCAAATGCTAATCAGTTGGACCAAATGCAGCCAATCAAACAGCCAGAATGGGTTTAATCTCCTGATCTGTGTCTGAAACTGGGAAAGTACAGTGTGTTTTTCATCATGAGGCTGAAATATTTTAGAGCTCTTATCAGGCGTAATGACCTCACAGCACTGAGGGATCATTTTACCTGACTCTCAGAACCGTGTAGAAACTCATTTCACTTCTGGAGAATTAAAACAAACCTCTAGAGATAATTACATTACCGTTTAATCACAGCTCGTATCTTTTACACTGAGGTTTAAGGGGTTCAAGCTTCGGCCACAGTGGGACTCACCTCCACCAGCAGCGTCTGCACCACAGTGTCCATACGTCCTTTGCTTGGCACAGTGACCGGCTTGTTCTCGCACAGCGCTAAGGTCTGCAGGGCTTCTGCAGTCACGTTAAAGCTCAACGTCCCTATGACACACATACACACTGACTTACACACCAGTACACACCCGCCCTGTTCTCTGTTACAAGGTGATGTCATCTCGTCACACGGTCCTTAGTGCCCGCCTCCTGGCAAGCTCGGCACACCCTCACACAACACACAGAAACTACTGGAGGCTGCTCTGCTCTGATGGTCGTGTCAATCAGGACCGAGTGAGTGAGATGACCAATTAGAGCATGCTGGGTTTATTAGGGGGCGGGGCTTAAAGACCCAGGAGCTCTAACAGAGCATCAGAGGGTGCATGCAGATATACAGTATGAAAACAGAGAGGAAAATAATGTGTTAGGGTGAAACTAAGAATGGAAATCTATTCTAGTGGAACCCAAACATAGAATCATCTCATAAATAGCACTGAAAAATGGTTATTAAAATAAAAATGTTCTAAACATCTCAGCGAACCATTGGCCATTTGCCATTCGGACAATAAATTAAATAAGAAAATAAATTAGCACGTATTTCTAATGTCCGACTGCTGCATTAACCAGGCACCGACAGTGCCATACGATCTTTCCATTGACGCTATCTGCTAGTTTACATAAACAGATCGGATCTGAGTATCTACAAACCTTGACTTAGGCCACAGCGCTAAAACAGAAAAGATAAAGACTCGTGTTGACCTTACAGCATCTATTTTGGGCTATTGAAAGGTCAGCTTACCCAGAACGGAGGGCTGGATGTTCCATGTGAAGGTCCAGCTCTGATCGGCACACAGACAGCGAGTGTACTGGCATCCCGGGCACTGCTGCGCTGAGAACTGCTGCGAGTTAGCCAGCGTCACCTTCACCTGTAGCACAAACATCATACGGTTACTCTCTATACACAGAGTTCTATAGAGATCCCACAAAGCTCTTTAATGTGTGATAGAACACATGTTTTGGTGCTGTACAGAGCCAGTACAGGGTTCTTTAAAGAACCACACAGAGCTAATCCGTTAGGAAGGAGAACCATACATTCATTTCTGATGAATCTGTGAGACTCCATAGTTCTGTTTGTAACCACAGGGTTAAATAAAGAACCCTTCTTAAGGTTCTAGGCTTCCTACGGTAGCCGGGTAACTGGATGACCCCTTCCGGACCACCAGAGGGCAGGTAATGTGTGGGTGGTGGGTCATTCTGAGCACCTTCTGCTGCTGGACACTGGACAAGTGTCACTGCTGGACTGAGAATTGTCCACCAACCAGAACTATCCAGCACAGCAGTGTCATGTGGATAGCTTCTTGTAGGCAGCATCCTGTGGGCAGCGTCCTGTGAGCAGTGTCCTGTGGGCAGCGTCCTGTGGGCAGCACCCCCTGGGCAGCCTGTAGGGCAGCGTCATATGGGGCAGCGTCCTGGGGGGCAGTGTCCTGTGCCTAGAGGACTAGAGGATGACCAACACTGCACTGTGCAGCAGCAGATGAGCTATCGTCTCTGACTGTCCATCTTCAAGGTGGACCAGCAAGGTAGGAGTGTCTAATAGAGTGGACAGTGAGTGGACACAGTGTCTCAACACTCCAGCAGCACTGCTGTGTCTGATCCACTCACACCAGCACCACACACACTAACACACCACCACCACGTCAGTGACACTGCAGTGCTGAGAATGATCCACCACCCACATCATACCTGCTCTGTGGTGGTCCTGTGGGGGTCCTGACCATTGAAGAACAGGGTAATACAGTACACAGAGAAACAGATGGACTACAGTCTGGACCTGTACACCTACAGAGCGTCCTGTGTGGTCAGTGGTCTAAGAGTCCGGTAAAGCTCATCTGAGAAACCAGAAAGTCACAATTTTTAGGTTATTTTTATGAATTAGTTGAAATGATAGTTTATTGTTTTTCAGATTTATGCTCATAACAATATCTGCCTGTTGTTGTGGTTGACTGCTGTGTCATGTTTAGTCTCTTCCCCTTCCTCCCCCAGAGTGTCTGCCTGTTTGGTCTAATGAACAATATGAACCTTGAGAAGCAGATATGATCTAATGCACGTTTGTGTATTTGCTCTGTTAGATGCCCATCCAGCACCATCAGAGTGCCTCTATATATTCAGCTAGACGTGACAGATGAAGATTAGCCCCTGAGGGCTTTACAGGTTCTAGTGTTGGCACTGTCACCGATATACAGGGGTTCTTTAAAAAGTGGTGATCAAAGAACACAGGCCCTGTAGTAGAGTTAAAGTAGAGATCCACCAGGGTAAACTCCTCCTCCAGTGTCAGTGGCAGTTCCTAACTTTAGACCTCCACTGGAGTAACAGTACTAAAGTATGTACCTTCAGATGTACTTAAGTATGGAGACTACCAGTACTAAAGTATGTACCTTCAGATGTACTTAAGTATGGAGAGTAACAGTACTAAAGTATGTACCTTCAGATGTACTTAAGTAAGGAGAGTAACAGTACTAAAGTATGTACCTTCAGATGTACTTAAGTAAGGAGAGTAACAGTACTAAAGTATGTACCTTCAGATGTACTTAAGTAAGGAGAGTAACAGTACTAAAGTATGTACCTTCAGATGTACTTAAGTATGGAGACTACCGGTACAAAAGTATGTACCTTCAGATGTACTTAAGTATGGAGAGTAACAGTACTAAAGTATGTACCTTCAGATGTACTTAGGTATGGAGAGTACCAGTACTAAAGTATGTACCTTCAGATGTACTTAGGTTTGGAGAGTACCAGTACTAAAGTATGTACCTTCAGATGTACTTAGGTATGGAGAGTACCAGTACTAAAGTATGTACCTTCAGATGTACTTAAGTATGGAGAGTACCAGTACTAAAGTATGTACCTTCAGATGTACTTAGGTATGGAGAGTACCAGTACTAAAGTATGTACCTTCAGATGTACTTAAGTATGGAGAGTACCAGTACTAAAGTATGTACCTTCAGATGTACTTACGTATGGAGACTACCAGTACTAAAGTATGTACCTTCAGATGTACTTAAGTATGGAGAGTACCAGTACTAAAGTATGTACCTTCAGATTTACTTAGGTATGGAGAGTACCAGTACTAAAGTATGTACCTTCAGATGTACTTAAGTATGGAGAGTACCATTACTAAAGTATGTACCTTCAGATGTACTTAAGTATGGAGAGTACCATTACTAAAGTATGTACCTTCAGATGTACTTAAGTATGGAGAGTACCAGTAGTAAAGTATGTACCTTCAGATGTACTGAAGTATGGAGAGTACCATTACTAAAGTATGTACCTTCAGATGTACTTAAGTATGGAGAGTACCAGTAGTAAAGTATGTACCTTCAGATGTACTGAAGTATGGAGAGTACCATTACTAAAGTATGTACCTTCAGATGTACTTAAGTATGGAGAGTACCAGTAGTAAAGTATGTATCTTCAGATGTACTTAAGTATGGAGAGTACCAGTAGTAAAGTATGTACCTTTAGATGTACTGAAGTATGGAGAGTACCAGTAGTAAAGTATGTACCTTCAGATGTACTTAAGTATGGAGAGTACCAGTAGTAAAGTATGTACCTTCAGATGTACTGAAGTATGGAGAGTACCATTACTAAAGTATGTACCTTCAGATGTACTTAAGTATGGAGAGTACCAGTAGTAAAGTATGTATCTTCAGATGTACTGAAGTATGGAGAGTAACAGGAGCATGGTTTATTACGGCTCTAATGTTCTATTATCATTTCTGGAACAGGACTCTTCATCAGCTCAGTGTAGGTGACGAGACTCTAGTGTCTCTCAGTCCACCAGTCTTTAATAGAAGCTCATTCATTAGTCTGACACTGACGTCTATTCACATCATCATCAGCACAGAACACTGAAGGAGAACAGGTTCCGCTAGCTAGAACCAAGCTCTGTCCAACAGGTCAAAACAAGCTTACAGAACACTAATGCATTACACTCACTGAGTTACCGTACACTGACACTGGTTTTGAAGTCTTCTGCTTACCATGATACAGCTGCGGAGGTAGTTGAAGACAGTAGCCTTGAGTACAAACGTCTCCCCGCGGATGATGGAGTTAGGCAGCGTCAGGCTGACAAAGAAGGGCTGGAAGGTGGTGAGCTCGACTGACGGCGCCACTCCAAACCCAACCGACGAGGTACAGAAAGCCTCGGCTGACCACGTGGTGATGGTGTCCGGGACATTTTTCTTAACCCCCATAGCTCCAGACTCCCTGATCACAAGGAAAGACACAACAGGGCCTTCACCATGACCACACTGCACCTGATGTTCACCTGTCACTCATCATCAAAAGAACAGCTGCACCCAGAAGGAGTCAACTCACAGGAGGGAAACTTGGTGGGGAAGTTTGGCACTGTGAGACATGCCAATGATTCAAGTTTCACACCCGACCGGCATGTGAGGAAAGCAGGGGTGGACCTTATCTCGTACCTGACTGACCCAATAGCCATAACTGAGGACATCCAGCGAGCAGTGGTGTCCTCCATGAGTCCTCCTGTTAGTGCAGCACCATCGGCAGACGGCTGCACCACACAGGACTACACGCACACAGACCGTTACCACGACTGTCCTTAACACCACGTCAGTGTTGTTTAAGGCTTCTTTCTGGTTGTAACTATTTGTTGATGATGAGTGTGTAATGTCTGAGATCCCGAAATCTACATGCCGCACCATTTAAGATAGAACGGGACAATTTGAACAAGAAGCTGGTGAATGGGTCCAGCCTTGTCCTTTCACACGGTTTGGTCATTCCAGAACTGAGATGTGGATTCTAGCAGGACTACGTTTACAGGGGGAGCCCCATGTTCTGTGGATCACAGAAGGAAGTTCCCTCTGGAATTATCAGGGAACAGACATGTATAAAAACATTCTGGACATGGCACAGTTGTACTGGATTCAATTCACAGGAGTTGTCAGCAGACACTCAAATTACACCACACCCCTCTCCCGCAAGGCTTTAGTTGGAGTCCCATGGTGTTTCTCAATGAGTCCCTTTACTGCTTCCCTTTATTTACATTTGTTTGGCTCCAGTGATCCAGCCCATGCAATTCACACATCACATGCTGTAGCAAGTCTGGAAAATTGTGGAAACCCATGGATGTCAGTCATCTGAAGTAACTGTGATTAGGTGGTCATGTATAGGTGCAGTGGGTAACTCTGTTGCCTCCCAGCAAGAAGAGCCTGGGTTCAATTCCCAGCTCAGGCTTCCAGGATCCTTTCTGTGTGGAATCCTTCTCTGAGTGTCTGTGTGGGATTCCTCCTCCTGGTGCTCCGGTTTCCTCCCACAGTCCAGAGACATGCAGTCAGGTGAACAGGAGATGGTAAATTACCCCGGCTAGGTGTGAATGAATGTGTGTATGTGTGGCTGCCCAATGGCTTCCTGCCTCCAACCAATGAGCACTAGGACAGACTCCAGCATCTCCGAAGACCCAGAGGAATAAGCAGCTTAGACGATGAATGAATGAATGAGTAATAACTGTGAGAGGCTTTATAACAATATTATAACAGGCTTCTATTCATCAAGTGGAAGTCTCAGTATACGCACCCCACTGGAACAAGGTCCCAAATCCAAGTCTCTGGGAAGAAGGTACGGACTGTGCTGACTGGTTCACTTTCACTTCCAGCCCCCATTTCAGGAACTGCAGCAGCTTCCTTGGCGAAGAACATAGGTGCACCCATTACGGCCGCTGTGGATGGACAAATGGAAAGACTTAAAACTGTGGGGCAGATTTACTGGTTTAACAATACTTCACGGATTTACAGCACATCACTTACGACCGGACAACACAGTAGGACCGCTGCAATCCACGGGCTTCTTCACTTCGGCGTTGGTAAGGATCTTGACTCCAATACTCTGGGAAACACAAGCAGAGTGAGGACGGAGTAGCATCACACAGAGCCCGACAGAATGGTCCGGAAGCTGCTGAAATCACGAGGCTCTCTTACTTTGAATACGTTGTACACGTCTAATTTACTGGTGAAGAAGGGGTAGAAAAATGGCTTGAATCTCGGCAGCGGTCGGGCAGGGGCGTCCACCATCAAAACGGCAGGCCGTGCCATCATTTCAGGAACAGGCATTTCAGGCATGATAGGTGGGCCCCTAAAGCAAGGATACGGATCCTGATCGGTAATGCTGTATGGATATCCTGACATCTTCTGGACTGGCAGCAGGTCGAACATCTGGAATCACAGGAGATATGTTCACACTCATGACTGACACCGGGATCTTTCGGTTCCACGTTCACGGAAGCTGGAATTACAGTATCTGTGTGCAGGGCCTGGGGTGTCCAGTCGTATCCGACAAAGAGCCAGTATGGATCCAGGTGTCACACCCTGCCATGTCTGTCTGCCTGTCCATGTGCTTTTGTTTAGATCATGTGACCTTTGTTGTCTTGCCCCGTGTACGTCTGTCTGTTTTGGTCATGTGCCCCTCCTGTCTCCGCCCCTCTAGGTCATGTGTTTGTAGCTCCGCCCCTTTCCAGGTGTCTCTCGTCAGCCCTAGCAGTTTTATACCCGGTGTCTGCCCTTTGTTCTTGTTCTGTGTTTTGTCTCCCTACTGGTCCCTTGCCTTCTTGATTTAGTGAAGTTATCTATAAGTTTCTATGTGTCTGTTGTTGTCCAGCCTGGTTCCCTTGTATCGTAAGTTTCTATGTGTCTGTTGTTGTCCAGCCTGGTTCCCCTGTGTAGTCCCCTTGGTTTTTGTTTTATTCTTTATGTCATTAAACTGACTTGCATTTGCATCCGGTCCCCTCGTCCCGCGTAACACCAGGTCTCATTCCAGCGAAGCAGGACCTGATCCGCTGATGAACTGATTGAAGAAGTGGAAGCAGGTGAGCTCCAGCTTGTTCAAAGTGAAAGCCTGCAGCCGTACCAGCTCTTTGTGGATAAGACTGGACACCCCTTGGCTTATACGATGCCCCATCAACCTATCGTCATGCCCCACTACACCCACGATGTCCTCTATGCGTCTATAGAGGTGAATGCTTGTGAAATTGCATTTCCCACTAAGTTAGCATTGCCACAAGGACAGTACGTTAGCATTGTCTCCAAGGACAAGGTATCTCTTGACTATGGATTAGCTTCGTATTTCCCAGCTTCCTGTTTGAAGTGCATTCTCTTTAAGGTACCTCAGTGTACCTGCAGCACCATTTAAGGTGGAATGGACACTTTATATAAGAAGCTAGGGAATAAGAAGCCAGCTTCAGCTTTATATATATATACATTTGATTGTATTATTTAAGAGCTTTGGCAGTTTTGAAGGACACTTCGTTTATTCGTTTCTGTAAAATGTCATGTGCTGTAATATTCTCCTAGACCATTATGTGGTCTAGGATTCGAATTGTGTAAGATCCTGTTGAATTTACTTTCAACACCTGATTCCAAATACCTGATCTTAATAATCTTGGATCTTCAGGAACATTTACAGGGTCTACATTAGGGCTCGAACTACATTCTGTCTGTTGTTCTCCCAGGATTTGATGCTGTGGTACCTTAACAGCTACTCCTGAAAGGTCCAGAACGTCTACACTGCAGGTTAGTGATCAGGAGGTGACTCTGTAAATCTGTTCTCCAAAGACCCCGAGGCTGAAGTATTCCAGCCTGAACTTACAGATTCGATGCTCAGCTTCTTCTCTGGTTTCAGCAGCAGCACGCTCCGGTCGATGGCCTTCACAGAGCACAGGGACCTGGGCTGAGCTCTCAGGGTGAGGGACGTCTGGCCTCCGGGGAGCTCGGTTGATGAGGAGAACGCCAAAGACACCTGAGGAAACGAAACATCAGACTCTGATCAGACTTAGAGTTAGTCAGGCAGCAGCTAACACACAATATAGACCCGTTCAGAAACTTCCGGTCCGGTCCATTCCAAATCAAATCACAGCTGTTATCAGACTACAATTATGGCATGGCTCAGCTATCCTGATGAGCTCACGTGGTGGGGTCTGCAGCAGTTCCCACCCATAACACTATAGAAGATATAGAGGATGTCCGAAGGTGGCCAGTGGGAATGCTTCAGATGGATGGGAATTTTTGGGAATTACTTGACGTTCTCACCTTGTTGGTCAAACACAGCTCAACAGGGAAGTCCCTGCTGTCGGCCACGGCCTCGCCACTCGGAAGAACCGTGTACACCACCACCTGAGCAATCGGAGACATGGTGTTCACCTGCTGCAGTGAAATCGTCAGCTTTCCTTTGTTCACTGTTGTGAAAGACAGAGTCAGGAAGACAGTCAGGAAGTCACCAACACAACACTGTGAGTACAGACACACCGATAAACACAGCACCGGACTGGTCATAGAAAGCTCCAGTGAGGACAACTGGATAGACGATAGGCCTGGAATTGGTCCAGTATTTATCAGTCTATCAAAAAAACTCTACTGTCCTGTAGTGGACTGTTTAACGGACCTGTTCCCCTCCTCATGGGCGCTGAAAGACGTCCGTTCTGAACCATGCTGCCTTTGGACATCACCTGTACAATCAGGTAGAGAGTTATTCACTCATTCAAGCTGTAAACCCCAAACACTACAACACTGATAAACCATATTACACATACACACTCATCAACAGCTGCACCAGGAAGGAGGTGTGGGATTGGGAATGCTGTTGGGAAGGAGGATAAAGGAGACCAGGATCAATAACTGATGATAAATTTAGACTGATATGATCAATATTTATTGAGCTACACATACAGAAGTCTGTCTCTCAGTATGGCGTCGGGCCGCCGTGTTCGCTAACCCAACACGCCAGACGTCTCGGTATGGAGCTGTAGAGGTTCCTAATGGTGTCCTGTGATAATCCATCCCATGCAGCTTGAACATCCTCACACAGTTCCTGCAGATGGTGCGGTAGGGGTGGAGGTGGAGGGACACCAGGCCTTCTGGACGTGTGACGACAAACCGCCCATCTTGGTGCTGACCACGGTGCCTCCACACACGGACTCGTTGGGCGTCTACACCAAGACTAAAGCGGGACTCGTCACTGAAGATGACCCGCTGCCATTCTGAGTCACTCCATGACAGTCTGGTACGACACCACTGCAGTCTTTGGTGACGGTGACGTGGTGTTAAGGACAGTCGTGGTAACGGTCTGTGTGCATGTAGTCCTGCGTGGTGCAGCCGTCTGACAATGGGGCTGTACTAACAGGATGACTCATGGAGGACACCACCGCTCGCTGGAGGTCTGTAATTGCAGATTTGGTTGACACTGGTTCTCTCCCCGTGTGGTTCATGTATGTCAAACCTGCCTACCAAGATTCATTCCTGTGGGCTGATTCCCTCTGGGTGCAGCTGTTCTTTGGATGTTGATTGTATATGTATACATTAGCTCCCATCAGAAACATGCTTGTATTATAAGTGTAATAGATGAGACACTTATGACATACTGTATATGTCATGTACTGAAACTGAAATGTATGTACACATATGTGGACGAAATGATTTTAATGTACCAGGAAGAAGAAATTCATGGACTTGTGGCCTGGTTTGGTCTCATCGCCCGGTATGATGTACTGAGCCTCCACGACGGCACTGCTGGAGCAGCTGAGCGGGTTTGGAGAGGGCAGCAGTTCCAGGAAGCTGCTGCTTTTGGAGTAGAAGGGCTGGACCCAGTGGTACGCGGAGGGGAAATTCGCCTGGCGCAAATTTTCAACATACACAAACGGCACCTCCACCTTGTGACTCGACGCCTGTTGAGGAGGACAGGAAGAAAGACAGTGTTAGGAATACGGCACTCCGGAATGCTGCTGCATGAACTGCAGTTAGGGACCGGAAATACACCACAGGTGCAAAACCTGTTCCCATCAATCAACCATACACCACCTACAACATCTGTGTGTCCACTGTGTGTCCATTTTCCTACATGTCATACGTCTCTCAGAGGAGTTCTCCCATCTGTGAAGTGAGACACCCACATACCCCGACACTAGGGGGCAGTGAGCACACTTGTCCAGAGCGGTGGAGTTCCCTATCCACGCTGCCCGGGGAGCAGTTAGGGGTTAGGTGCCTTGCTCACTATCCTCTACATTCAGAATCAAATACCTAGAACTTCAACATTCATGACTTGGTACATGTTTAGTCCTTGGTACATATTTGAAAGGATATTACAGAAGGATTGTCTACCATGTGGCTCATAACTGGGGTCACAGAACATGTTGCACTAAAAATGGCTTGGAACATGGAATAATAGCAGCTTAGAGCAGAGAAGGACAAACATGCTGCACCTACTAAAGTCAAAGTAACCAGACGTTTCCATGCAGTGTAGTGACATTCCTTTTGGTCTGTTAATTATGGAATTTCTACACAGTGTAGAGTATAGGGACCTATAGGGATTTTAAATGTCAAAACCCACAAAAACTGGGATTCTTCTTATTATTAGCATTATTAATTTTAGCATTATTACTATATTTTGCTCAACACAGAAATTGATTTAAATTCATTTAAATTTTAAATTCATTTAGATTTTTACTGTTTTAAACTTTTGGCTGCATTTTAAACACATTTTTAATTTCTTAATACTGACATTAATATATTCTATCTATTTATATCTACCAATCAATCTACATATTCAGTGTGGCTCAGTTTATTGTACAATATGTGCTACTGCACAATACCTGTATACCACCGGTAGATCACCAGTATACCACCTGTATACTACCTATATACCACCTGTATACCATCTGTAGATCACCTGTATACCACCTGTAGATCACCTGTATACCACCTGTAGATCACCTGTATACCACCTGTAGATCACCTGTATACCACCTGTAGATCACCTGTATACCACCTGTAGATCATGTGTATACCACCTGTAGATCATGTGTATACCACCTGTAGATCACCTGTATACCACCTGTATACCATCTGTAGATCACCTGTATACCACCTGTATACAAACTGTATACCATCTGTAGATCACCTGTAGATCACCTGTAGATCACCTGTATATGTTATACTGACTGCCAACATCTCTATACCTCCTGTACTCTACCTGTCTGTAACCTCAGCTCTAACTAAACGTGTGTTATATGAGTTTTATCAGTGTCACTGCTGGACTAAGACTTGTCCACCAACCAAAACCATCCAGCCAACAGCACCCTGTGGGCAGCGTCATGTGACCACTGATGGAGTAGAGGATGATAACCGCGCAACACTATGTAATTAAGTTCAATTAAGGATCTCCCTGACGTTTCTACTCACCTCCAGAGAAACTCCATCTGAACCCCACAGCAGTGTGTTCAGGGAGAAGGGCGCTGTGCCGTTCTCGTTGGTGACCAGCGTCCACGTCACGTTTTTATCACCGCCGTACCTCACGGTGAGATACACCGTCTCGTTCTTGACTGGAACAGAGTTCGGACCAACAGCTTTGACCTAATAACACAGGAGAGACATGTCATAAACAAGGACTAGACAAACAAACAAACAAACAAACAACAAACAAAAGGCCCGAAGAACAAGAACAAGCTTAACCTCAGCTACACTCTTTACACAGGAACACCGCACGGCTGAACATCTACAGTGTGGTAATCGGTATCTCAATACTAGACTACTGCTACTATCTAGTTAGTACCTCACACTTACCTGCTAATCTAGAACCTTATGCCGCTGCATTTCTAATGCTACATGCGTGGTTCTGTGCTAGTCGGCAGATCAGACATTCCGGTTTTCAGAGGATCTACGGTGGAGAATTTCTGCCACTATGAGTAACCGGAATGTTTAGTGAAGATGTTTTCCGAACTTTTCCTGCCAGCTGGAATAAACTAGAGGCTTGCCTGGGAGCCGTGAAGCCCAAACACCTCATAGTGGAATTCTAAACGAGCCCAGTGTATTACAACAGGCATAACAGGGTGGAGACTGTCCTCCTGCCGTTCTCCACCTTATATAAACAGTCTATCGATAATCACCCTTTTACACCGGTAACGGTGTCACTGGGCGGAGCTTCATGCCTCCATCAGCCGCATACCAATATTCAATCCAACCATGCGGACGCAGCGTTAGACTGTGTTTATTGAATGACCGTAGCTTAAGGGTCTTATGCACCATCCACTGATTACCGTTCCTGTGTAGGCCATCCCGAGCTTAAAGGCTTCAGGTGTATCCTCGAAGGTGAGAGTCACAATGTCACTTGTGATAGTCGAGCTTCCAGACCCCTTTAAGACCACCCCTGGAGAATGAACACAGAATTAAGACTGTGGGTTTAGGGCTCATTCATTAACGACTGGCATTAAGCAGAGCGGTGATGGAGCTCTTACCAGTGCCGTATTCCTCCACCTCACACTCCACACTGATAACGTCTTCATACTGCGTATCAGTCAGCGCGAACTCCGTCATGTTCAGAACACTCGACCCACAGCCGGTCTTATCGGTCTGGGGAAACACCAACACAGGCACAGTGCTTTGACCAGCAGTCACTACATCTAAAGTACCACCACTGTACAGCCTTCAGCCACCTCACTCCGTCCACCGCCTTTTATCTACACCCACTGATGTTATGTGGGTGGTGGATCATTCTCAGCACTGCAGTGACACTGACGTGTGGTGGTGTGCTAGCGTGTGTGGTACTGGTGTGAATGGACTGAGAAATCAATCGTCCAGCAACCAAAGCTAACATCCTGGGGCAGCATCCTGTGCCCACTGCTGAAGGACTAGAGGATGACCAACACTGCACTGTGCAGCAGCAGATGAGCTATCGTCTCTGACTGTCCATCTACAAGGTGGACCAGCAAGGTAGGAGTGTCTAATAGAGTGGACAGTGAGTGGACACAGTGTCTAAACACTCCAGCAGCACTGCTGTGTCTGATCCACTCACACCAGCACCACCCACACTAACACACCACCACCACGTCAGTGTCACTGCAGTGCTGAGAATGATCCACCACCCACATCATACCTGCTCTGTGGTGGTCCTGTGGGGGTCCTGACCATTGTAGAACAGGGTAATACAGTATACAGAGAAACAGATGGACTACAGTCTGTACCTGTACACCTACAGAGTGTCCTGTATGGTCAGTGGAGCTGATACAGTGGACAGGGAGTGTCGATACGGGGTACCTAATAAAGTGGTCAGTGTGTATGTTATCCCAGACAAATCTAGGAATCTTTATATTAGACACTCTTGGTTATGCTTTGTCTACTGCTCTTATATGTAGGTTCAGGTGTCAGATAGATTTACCGTCATGGAATATGTTTTGCAGATATCCAAGGCAGGTGTGGTTTCCGTCCTAAACCACCAGTACCTGTAGTGTTTACGGCACACCGCCGCCGTCACCAACCCGTTCACAGGCTTCCCGTACGTATAGCTACGAGCACAGGGGAGATGAAGTGCAGCTTTAGCGACAGAGGGTTCAGATTAAGGTGCGTGTGTTATCATGCACAGCTTCATATATAACACTCACTTTGCACACACGTTCAGGGTGACCTTCGAGTCCAGAACAGTTATGACTGGAGGAAGCTGGACAATCACCTCAAACTTGGGGAGCACTGAAATAAAGCAGATACGTACATGTACATACATTTAAATATATAAATACATGAAATAATTCATAGTGGACACTAAATAAATCATAGTAGATACTGAATAATTCATAGTGGACACTAAATAAATCATAGTAGATACTGAATAATTCATAGTGGATACTGAATAATTCATAGTGGATACTGAATAATTCGTAGTGGATACTGAATAATTTATAATAGATGCTGAATAATTCATAGTAGATACTGAATAATTCATAGTGGATACTGAATAATTCATAGTGGATACTGAATAATTCATAGTAGATACTGAATAATTCATAGTGGATACTGAATAATTCATAATAGATGCTGAATAATTCATAGTAGATACTGAATAATTCATAGTGGATACTGAATAATTCATAATAGATGCTGAATAATTCATAGTAGATACTGAATAATTCATAGTAGATACTGAATAATTCATAGTGGACACTGAATAATTCATAGTGGATACTGAATAATTCATAGTAGCTACTGAATAATTCATAATAGATGCTGAATAATTTATAGTAGATATTGAATAATATTCATAGTGGATACTGAATAATTCATAGTAGATGCTGAATAATTCATAGTAGCTACTGAATAATTCATAATAGATGCTGAATAATTCATAGTAGATATTGAATAATATTCATAGTGGATACTGAATAATTCATAGTAGATACTGAATAATTCATAGTAGATGCTGAATAATTCATATTAGCTACTGAATAATTCATAATAGATGCTGAATAATTCATATTAGCTACTGAATAATTCATAATAGATGCTGAATAATTCATAGTGGATACTGAATAATTCATAGTGGATACGGAATAACTCATAGTAAATGCTAAATGATTCATAGATACTGAAAAATCTGTAAGTAAAATAGCTCATAATAAATTACTGAAAAATTACAGATAAATACTAAATAAACTATTGTAGATGCTGAATAATACATAGTGCATATTAAATCATTCATAGTTCATCAACTTCATAGAAAAGACAAAATAACTATTATAATTAATAAAGGTTACTGAGAAATTGCATATAAATACTAAATAAACTGCTGTAGATGCTGAATTATAGAAATAATTCTGAAGTGTTTGATCAGTTTAATTCCAGTGAAACTGTCTGAAAGTTTTAATCTCACCATAATCCTTGATTTCAAAGTCTCCTGTGGTTGGTTCGTTTTTCATGTTCCACACAGTGATGATGTAGTATCCCTGCTGGGCTTCTGCATTCATTGGATACGACAGGTCCAGAATGCCGTTGGTGGTGGACTGGTTTAACCACTGACCGATACGGTTTAAATTAGGATCCTAGAGAAATCAAATCAAATCAAATCAAATCAAATCAAATCAAATCAAATCAAATCAAATCAAATCAAATCAAATCAAATCAAATCTAATCAAACAGTTAGCTCTCCACACGAGCAGCATCTGCTTAAGAATGAAACTAATAAAATATAAAAACACAATAAATAATCTGGATTATAGCGTCTGTAAACTTAGAGATTGTTAGGTCAGAGATTTCCCATACCTGCAGCTCTATTGTCGGGAACTGAAACAGAGAGAAAGGAAAAGATTAGATTTGAATCAGCTGTATATTTATGCAGGTCAGTTTGCAGTATATTAATTTAATGTATTACAGTTATAATTAATTCATACGGATCATTTTCTAACATCTCGCTAACCCATACATTGAAACAGGCTGTTATTGTTACCGTGCCGTTACGACTGGTGTATGTAAATGAGCTCTGTTATGTATTGGGTCTGTTTAAAAAGACATCCAGACTAAATAACTACAGTGTCAGTGGGTGGGGCTAAACTGCTGTAGGCCGAATAGGCAGATAACACTTCACAGTTTCACAAATCAGTTAACAATTACATGCTCATTATAATTACAGGCTGATTAATCACTCAATATGTAAATATTAATTAACTTACTGATCAATACTTAGTGATTAGTACTCTCTGGTACTGCTCATAGCTTAACCCTCTACTGCATGGTGTTCCTTATCTCAGTTTTATTGAAAGGCAGCGTCATAATATCCATGTTTTACTGTTTAATGGTTAAAGGAGGGGGCTTTTATTTTGAAAGGATAAATACCTTCAGGCCAGATTCCTTTACAAACAAACTAAAATACTACGTGAAGTAATTTCATTTTTAATACTGTAAGGGTCCGGGCGATGCCGCATGTAGCCAGTAGAGGGCGACAGCGACTGTGCAGTTCGGTGGGGACTACAGCCCGGAACTTCAACTCCCAGAATGCCCCGGGCTGATCAACACAACACGCTGCACCTGAGGTGTCGGCCATATAAGCCCCAACCAAACGACCACCTCTGCTACACCTTTGTAGAGGGGTAGCCGGTATGGTACAGAGAAAGAGACAAAGAGGAAAAAAAATAAATAAATAAATAAATAAATAAAAATAAAAAAAGGAAACGAGAGAAAAAGAAAAAGAGTAAAAAAAAAAAAAAAAACAGAGTAAAAGGAAGAAGAAAGAGGAAAAAAAGCAGAGGAAAAAAAGCAAAACAAACCCAAAGCAACAAGGGCTTAAAAAAATTAAATTAATACATAAACAAACACACAAATAGATTAGAGAGCGGGGGTCACCCCACCCTCTCCTGGTTATTTCTGTTCTTTATTAAACACCCCCTTTCATTTGGGTATGTTGTCCCTGGCTGCTTTGAGACCATGTTAATAACTTCTCATCACATTTAAAAAGACGAGTCATGATTTCATGATTTTATATTTTATAATTTCAAACATTTTGCAACTGTAACAGATTATAAATGACACCACTGGAGATTTTACCAGGAGGAGTTATGTTTAGTTGCTACATTACAAATAACAATCTAAGGCTTAATAATGCTTGTTTAATATAAAAAGTGCAGTAAATTATATATGGTATTTACTTTACAGGAAACTATAATTGTGTATATAACACTTCTGTGTTATGTGGGTACATGTGTTTGTTTTTGTGACATCACAGAGCCAGTGAATTCACAGTGGGCTGTATGTACCGTGTGTGAACAGCGCTTTAATCATCTGTACAGTATTACACCAGACTCTTATTACTCCATGACTGGAATTCTCATACCTGCTGATTGTTTGTGAGGAAACTGGAATCCAGAGAGACGACACGGAATTTGACTGTGGAGAAAAATAAACAGTTGTTAATGTGCTGGATATTACTGTTATTATATATATCAGAAGATCTGGCATCAAAAAACTTTATTTATATATTAATGTGAGGCCAGTCGTTTCCTTAACTTGTCTTCACTTAATCCATCTGTGTAAAGTAAAACATCGCTCACACATACTAGGGGGCAGTGGGCTGCACCCGGTGAGCAGTTGGGGCTTAGGTGTCTTGCTCAAGGGCACCTTAGTCAGCTTGTTCCACTAAACGGATTGTATTTGAGATTAATTTAGAAATTAGAGATTAATTTCTGATCATCAGGAAACGCTGGCCCAGAGCTGAGGCTGGGTTGTGTGGTAATCAGGGTGGTCAGAGGCCGGTACCTGTCTGTCCTGGTTTGTAGATGGGTTTGTCTGTTTGAACGATGATCAGCTGAGTGGGCGGTTTAATGAGGATCTGGGTGGTCTTGTTCAGGGACGTGCGGTCTCCGGTGATCTGCACGTTGACGGAAGCCTCAGACTCTACATCTACATCAGGAACCTGCAGAGAACCAAAAACACAACTGAGGAAACTGAGAAGCTAACGACCGGGGTCTGCACTCGGTGACCCTCATCCCAATCTATGGATCCCGTCACTCCCGCAGGGGTTTATAGACTCGTCATCCTCGTGCAGCAGCGCCATCTGCAGGAGCCTGAAGGTACTACCAAATTAAACTCAAAAGGGGACTCATTCCTTTTTTGGTGGGTTTACCAACACCCTTAGAACACCATACATCTCCACATTCAGATTTTCCTGTCTTCATCATTTTAAACATGGCTGCCTGACCTCCTTACCTCTGTGTGATGTCATAGGAATTTTTGAATATGTAGTAATAAAAATGACCCCTAGTTTATTTTTTGTTTGTTAGAGCTATTTTTTTTTTTTTTTATAGATATTAAAGTTTAATGGTTCATTTTTCCATTGACAGTTCTAGAAACCAAACAGAATGGGCCCATTGCCCTATTTCCAATACTGGAATTAATTAAATGAAAATTAAACAACCAAAACAAACAAGGACCTCTCCAATCTCCACCTCCACCCCACTGATGTTCCACTTTCACACGGAGAACATGTTTGTAACGTCTTGAGTCTTTTATCATTATGACCCCTACACTGATGGGGCTGACCTTGAAGGGAACACACTGATAGTAGTCCTGTGTAATGGCATTCCGCTTCAAGAGCACTTCGCTGTTTTTGTCATGTTCCAGCGTCACCACTAAGGCCAGGGGTTTTTTGAGGGGGTACACCTGGACACACAGCGTCTCCGTCGTGCCCCCTACGGGCTGGGAGGTGACCGCCAAAGCGTAAATGCTACAGGGACAAGAATCAGAGTGAAAGTTCAAAAAACAGCTCAAACAAACATGCTAACATGGCTAACAATGAATAGAAGCAGTCTACAGTGTAGCACTGTGCCAACTGTTAGCTTTTAGCTTCACTAGCACTGGAGCAACATGTATTAAAGGAATAGCTCACTATGCTAACATGGCTAACAAAAAACAGGCTGTAACTTTTAGTTAATCTTTCAAAAGCAACTTCATTAACTCAAAAACATGCTAACATGGCTAACAATGAATAAGAGCAGCTAGCTCTGTGCTAACTCCTAGCTTTCATAGAGCAATTGTTTTTTTCATTCACGATCAACTGGAAAAAAAACAGGCTGTAAGTCAGTTAAAGGAATAGCTCAAAGAAACATGCTAACATGGCTAACACTTAATACAAGCACGGGTTAGCATTGCTGCTACTGAGAGCTGAAGGGTTAGCATTGCTGTTACTGAGAGCTGAAGGGTTAGCATTGCTGCTACTGAGAGCTGATTGGTTGACATTACTGCTACTGCGAGCTGATTGGTTGGACAGTCTAAGTAGTTAATGTTCTTTAGCATGAACATAGACAAAGGCTCCTTATATATATATATATATATATATAAGTTCTATAACTTTGGTTCACAAGCACTGATGTATTTGTGTCGTTTAAATTGAGATGTGTGAATTTCCTGCATAGAAATGAGTAAAGTTTTACAAACTCCAGTTTTACAAGAGAAACCCATTCATTCTAGACTTGGGAGCGCCCTCTAGTGTCTGACAGACCCACAGGACATGGTGGCAGCATACTTCAAATTCTCTGTACCCAACACAACAAACAGTACTGAACACGAGGAACTGAATCTTAACTGGTAGACGGGACTGAGGAGAACACAGGTTACTCACTGATGTACATGAGTAGAAGCTGAAGTATCACTCAGGAAGGAACAAGACCACCAACATATTATTACTGAAGTATATGGAATTACATAGAGCTACATCCCCCCTCAGCCCACCACACATACAGTCCCAGTGAGAGAGCAAGAGAAACCAAGAAGGCTCTTACGTTTCATTAGCAGGAACCGCTGCGGCGCTCTGGACGAGCAGCAAGAAGACAGCTAGCAGTACAGGAACCTTCATCCTGGGCTGGAGATGTCCACAGAACTGAAGATCAGAGAGCAGTTACTGTATATATAACCTCCCCTGCCCCACCCCATCCACCCTAACCAAGGAGAGGTCCTCAGGGTTCGTTCTGAGCTCAGACGGCCTTGCACAGCATACTTCATAATCTGGCAGGGACTTTATCAGTTCACCAGAAATATGAGAGAATCAGCCAGAGCCAGGCCACAGCATTCAGGACCACTGTCGGTACCATGTTCAGCTCCACATACAGAAATTATATTCAATATATTATTATATTAAAATAAATTGTTGTATTATATTTTATATTTCAACCTCAAATCCATTAGACTTCAGGAATATCAGGATTTTCAAGTTTAAACCACAGGCTTTGCTAGTTGAATCCTACAGTTTGCTGAGCTGTGGCTGAAAGGAGCGGTTTGATCCGTTTACCTGACTCCTGGACTACAGTTTCAACTATAACCAACTGATGAGCTTAACCAGGTGCTGAGACAGGAGGTGTAAACGGCCTAACAGTGAACGCGTAGCCAAGGCAGACTGTGCCTTGCTGAAGAATGCATGTCTGAGACTTTGAAGGACTTGGAGGATCCTTCCAGATCTTCACCCACAGTCTTTCACATGCTACACAAAGCCATTTGGGAGGCTATATATATACTCAATATAACATCAAATACTTTATTGCTGAAAATATTCAATAATTAATATTATACAGTCTTGGTAAACGGTGCATGGTAGCTGGAAGCAGTGGTGACAAAAAGGCCTATTATAATTCCTCTATTATAAGGACCACACCTATCCAGAGCTCCTTGTCCTCTTTACCTCATCATTTATTTCAGGAGAGAATGAACGACTGACAGCATGCAAACTGAATAACTGTACAGATGAAGAAATGTTGGAGTATGATTTAATGTGTTATTGTGTGGTGTGTAATTTAATATTACCTGGTTAGCGCTGCTGCACCGCTTAAAATGGAAGGGGAAAATCTGGAGATGTGCTAAGATCTATCTATCTATCTATCTATCTATAGATAAGTGAGAATCAGATGTTAATGAAGCTGATTTAATTTTAAACCGCACAATTTTCCACTGATCTTTAGTAATATTCCACCTTCAAAAAGAAAGAATACGTTTTTTAAGTAGTATGGAATTTATAGACTCTATTTTATATTTATAATTAGCTTGCTATGCTAGCTAGACGCTATTCCACAACATAGCTTGTTTGGGACTATGTATATTTATAGCCTCCCAAACAAGCCTTGTTGTACAGTAGAATGTTCCAGAAAGCAGTGCGGAAAAGTACTGAAGTAAATGTAATGTGTACCTGAGTAATCCGTCCTGATGTATTTCCATTTTGGTGGACCCTTTACTTGAACTCCTAGTTAAAGTGCTAGTTAGCTAGCCTAGCATTGCCAAATTAGCAAACAGAGCTACAAGTGAGTACAAGCTGAGTTAGCAATCTGCCTCAAAGCATCATTCTTTTCATTTTGGTCATTCTGAAGCTGTATTGCAGAAACCAAGACTCCCGGTGGGGATCTTAGAACCAAGGTTCTGATATAATGCACTGCTAAGGTTAGCTTCATAAGCTGGTGTAAGAGAAATTACACCAGTGATGGTTTATCAGTGTAACATCAGCTTTTAAAGACTGGTAACATGATGCAGAAACCACAACAGTAGTTGCTGTTAGCAAACGGCTAGCTAGCTAAATATCACGTCAAGTTAGCACTTTTGTTGATTTTTACTTTTATGCATCATTTGATCACATGAGCTGACATTTACACTGTGTGGACATTTCATGATGAATAGACCATAAGAAATGGCCCAAAATCACTTGTACAAAAGTCTGGTTCCATTGACTTACATTAGAACGAAATGAGTTTTTTGCCTTTTACTGTAAAGTTTCCATTTTGGAGACACATGGTTTTTCTTTGGACAATGATGATATATAAATTATAAACAAAATATTAGGTTACAGAAATAGTTGCAGTGTTGGAAAGTAATGAAGTATATATAATGTGTTAACATTAAACTAACAATCTTTACTTTAGTATTTCCATTCTGGAGGTCTTTTCAAACATCTCACTATTTACTCCAGTACATTACAGACAGATCTGTCCTTCCTTTGGAGAGTCTTGTTCCAGACATGATAAATTATAAACCATGCTCCTGTTACTCTCCATACTTAAGTACATCTGAAGGTACATACTTTAGTACTGGTACTCCAGTGGAGGACTAAATGGAGGAATTGACACTGGAGGAGGATTGGACCTTGGTGATCTCCACACATCCAGCCTTTCAGCCCTGGTTAAAGCCTCACTGTTTACAGTTACATGCTGTAGGTATACGGAGAGCAGGTGAGTTCTACCTGCTGTCACTCAAACCCCAGGTAAACGAGATGTTTGAAAAGTGCCCCTACCACTGATAACACTGATTCAGGCAGAGGTTTTGGACTTACTGTGTCGCTGGTCTTCCAGTTTGGCTGGTTCTGTCTGGACCCGTCCGAGTGTGCGGACGGAGCGAGAGGAGCCACACACGCAGAGAGGAGCCACACACGCAGAGAGAGAGGAATCAGACTCTGTAGACACAGAGAGAGCACTGATTTATTAGTGCTTAGCATTGCGCAACACTACTGTTATCCCATTAATATTGTTCTTCTGTCGTTTACTCATCCCTCGTTCCTCCCATATACACCCATTCGCTTACAGCAACACCTTAATAACCGGCTAGCACAAGCTCAAGCTGCCAATCAGGAAATTCTTCAGTCAGTGCACTCTTCTAGTTCTGGTTCTTTTAGAGCAGACTCGTATACAGTGTTGGTCTGAGCTGCACTCGTCTGTTGGGCTTTTTTCCCTATCCCTCTTTCCTCCCATAGACTCCCATTCATTTTCACTCCTATTCAAATCCTATAGTTTCCTTTAACCTACAGACACTAAACTGTATGTACTCGCTCAGCAGGTCCCCAAACTCTAATCCACAGACATACTGACCCAAACTCCTCTGTGTTTATTCTTCCCTCGCTCCTTTCATAGAGTACCATTCAATTTAGCAGGCATTAGCAACTGGCTAGCAACAGGCTTAAGCCATGCAATCACTCCACACTTTCTTCTAAGCAGACTTTTTTTAAGTTCAGTTTATTCTGATTTAGCTGATATTCCATACTAATTCAGCTTCCAGTTATCTCACACAGACATCGGACTGGCATCGACCATGATCTCAGAACAGCCTTGAGGACTGCAACACTAATAAACACTATTCTAGTCTAGTGCCACTCAGTGCATCATCTCTGTCCAAAGAAAAACAAGTACCTCCATGGAAATATGGAATATTGGTTTATTACGGGACGCAACATTTAGTTGCCAAACAAACCGCCGATTCAAATTAAACGTCTGGTTCCTTTGACTTGCATTCAAATATGGGACGGGTGGCAACTCTAACAACAGGATGAAGCTAGTCCCGACCGTTCTGCAAACCCGCATGCATAAAAATGTGACTTATGGAATCATGAAACTGATCCACAGTTAGCGGGGAGTTCTTACGAGTAAATGCAAACACGGCTGATGAGCCCCTTTTCTAAACAAGTCCTGAATCAGTCCTGGTTGTGGACTCCAGTACGTGGAACAAGTGTGAAAACAACCTACCCTGATAAATACCCCATTCAGAAATCATCCTGGATGAGCATCCATGGGTCCGCTGGCTTGATAAGGTCAATGGGTCTATATGATCACCTATGATATATGATCTAGCTAAAAATGTTGTGGCTGTTATGTGAGTGTTTCGGTTTGGACTCCTTTCACAATAAGGAGGATAATACCATACAGCCAATCCAGAGGTTCCTCATGGGTTCTTTAAAAAGCCTTTCAGTAAGTGTTCCTGTGTAGAACCACAGATGTAGCATCGTTTAGAGAACCTTCTGTAAGAAATGATTGGTGATTTTGGAAGATAGAAGCTATAAAAGACTAAACCTGAATGAAGTCCAAGTGAGCTTCTGGTGGTGCTAATCAAGGTTACACTGCGTACCGCGCTGGACAGGGTACCTGTGAGGGTTCCTATGGTTGGTTTGCTGCACACAAGACTGTTAGCTCTAACATGAATGAGACCTCTACAGCAGGTTTTGTTGACGTGTCCATGCTGTTCATTAGCTAGCACATGATGCTAACCAACTAATTAGACATGTTTGACCTGCGAGGTCAAACAGAGTTCCTCCCGGTGGGTGTGCTGGTGACATTAGAAGGTTCTGATGTGTCTAGAAAGTGTACTACAGTCGTGTGTAATGAGCTCTGTCGAGGATTTTTAGATATCAGCGTTAGCTTAGCCGTGGCCTTCACTTCCAGACAAGCTCTGCTTATCTCGCTTTCACCGCAGACTCCAGATCTGACCCAAACCTTGTCTGAGGTCAGGAACTCTCACAAACATCTACAGCTACCAGGAATCGGGTCAGATAAGCCTCAATGCTAATGCTAGTACTGGTCAGCTTAGCGGATGACAGAGCTGTTCAGAGTGGCCTGTTGGGATATACTCCATTCTATAGAAACATGTTTACAGTGGTGGTGAATGGAACCAGACGTCCACCTCTAAAATCTCCCTCGCAGAGTGAGGTTACTGCATGAACTGGTTGTTAATGTGCTGCCTGGTTACATGTGCTCATTGGGTGGAAAGCAGGAAGCACCCTGGACAGGCCGCACATGCCTCACATGCACACACCCACACACTCTAAGCGTCTTCAGTCGGACTGTGGGAGGACACCAGAGGAAACCCACGCAGACACAGGGTGCGCAGGCGAACAGGAAGGACCCTGGACGTCCAGCCAGGGAATCAAACCCAGAGCCTTCTTACTGGGGGGCGACAGTGTTGCCCACCTTGCCACCCTATTCATAGTACCTCAATATAGAGTATAGGGTATGTGTATTAATGTATAGCACGGTGTAGACATGGTGACCCCTGGTTCCCATCACCACCACAGTCTAGCCCTGACTTCAAGAGAGATGCTGAATGAGCAGGTGTGCCTTAGTGAACAGAATGCAGGTGAACCTGCAGGTGTGGGAGAGCCCCAGCTCCGTAAGGGCTCGGTCCATCCCTGTGTACAGTGCATCAGTAGTCCCACTCAGCAGGACTCGGATACGAGGCGGAGGTGTTGTGGGGATGCTGAGGGTTATCTTGTTCCTGATTGGGTAAACACGATTACACTTGGCGCCGTATGAACCGCAGACACAGCGTTTAGTGTCTGTCAGATCAAGGTAATTCATGGCAGGGACGGATTCACTCACATCCGAGACCTGGAAAAGAAAGGACTGCTCATAATCCGGGAAACCGCCTCACCGCCCACGAGGCACCCTGGGATTAGCGACGGAACACTGTCCCTGATGACGTACACTGGATCACTTAACTCTACTGATGTGAACTAACACCGCTTGTCTTCTTTACTAATGCAGTGAACTGAATCACTCACCTACAGTATCTCACAAAAGTAAGTGCACCCCTCACATTTTTATGGGACACTGAAGACGTGACACTCTGATACAGTGTAAAGTCGTCAGTGTACAGCTTGGAGAACAGTGTCGGTTTGCTGTGCCCTCAAAATAACTCAACACACCGTCATTAACGTCTAACCGCTGGCACCACAGTGAGTACACCCCTCAGTGAAACTGGCCAAACTGTGCCCACTCAGCCATTTGCCCTCCCCGGGGTCCTGTGAGTAAATCACTCTTGTTTTTGGCAGTGCATGGATCTGGAACATTAGTTTTAGTGATGATGGAAACATGTCCCTCATGATTAATAATGATGGAAGTGGATCACTCATCTTTATTCAAAACGCGAACCGGATCACTTGTCTTGGCTGAGGACGTGAACCGGATCACTCGTCTTGGCTGAGGACGCGAACCGGATCACTCGTCTTGGCTGAGGACGTGAACCGGATCACTCGTCTTTATTCAAAACGCGAACCGGATCGCTCGTCTTTATTCAAAACGCGAACCGGATCACTCATCTTTTATTCAAAACGCGAACCGGATCACTCTTCTTTATTCAAAACGCGAACCGGATCGCTCGTCTTGGCTGAGGACGTGAACCGGATCGCTCGTCTTTATTCAAAACGCGAACCGGATCACTCTTCTTTTATTCAAAACGCGAACCGGATCACTCATCTTTTATTCAAAACGCGAACCGGATCACTCTTCTTTATTCAAAACGCGAACCGGATCGCTCGTCTTGGCTGAGGACGTGAACCGGATCGCTTGTTCTTGGTGTAGGGGTCAGCAGGGGGCCTGGGCTTCGAGCTATGAGAGCAAGCACCACTAGCTCTCAGGACTCCAACTCCCAGACTTCTCAGTGCTAATCAGCCCTGACAGGGTACACCTGCTGCACCCTGTATATAAACACCTGCAACCAGAAGCCCAGTGTCAGACCATTATAGTGGGAAAGGAAAGGAAAGTTGAAAGGGAGCACAAAACAAGTAAGATGTTTTAAAGAGAAGAGACGACTGGAGAAGAGAAGAGTGGGGGAGGAGTGGAGGCAGAGAGGGAGACACTGATTGACCTTCTGGTTCTGAGCTGCTGTATGCCGAACCTGAACAGCACCTTCCTTTGTTTGAGCACCGCTCCTGTGCCTCCTTTGTTCAACTTTCCCTGCACACCTATTCTAGTTTATCCCTCTGTTTACTGGGCCTGAGTGCAGCACATCCGTCATACTCCATCACCACTCACACTGCTGGTCTGACTCCAGCTGAGGGGGAGCCTACATGCCTTCCTTGGTTTCTCCACACAAGCACTCCATCTAAATGAACACGAGCCAAACACACCCTGCAGTTGGGTCCGCCCATCTGTCCCGTTAGCCCTCTCCTCTATTAATGACCGAAACAATGCCCCCCCAAGAGCTGGTTCCTCTGAAGGTTGTATCTTTAAGAACAGGGGGACTCTTACGTGTACAAAGACCCTCGGAGCAGGAAATGAAGATTTCAGATTCCTCTTCCTCATTGACTCTAAAGGCTGGTGCAGGTCATAGGTCAGCACTCCTAATCGGAGAGGCTTTGGGAATACAGGCCCTGATCCATTACTCCCTCACTCATCAGGTGTATCACACAGGTACCGTGTTCAGCACAATGGTCGACTGTTCCGCACGGACACTCTCTCTAAGACTCCAGAACAGAACTAGAAGGGAGCAGTTCCTGGAGAAGGTGCAGAGGGACTGAGCAGCTTTAGACTGTTACTAGCCGGTTGCTAAGGTGTGTGCTAGAAGTGAATGGGAGTGTATGGGAGGAACGAGTGATGAATAAACACAGAGAGCAGGACAGTGTGGCTGTGGATTAGAGTTTGGGGATCTGCCCTGAGTGAGCACATGCTGTATGGTGGCTGTAGGAGACAATAGGGTTTGGGTAGGGCTAGTAATGAATGGGACTCTGTGTGAGGGCTAAGGGGTGGAGGGACGAGTGCGGCTCAGACCAACACTGAATTTAGAAATGATAGAAATAGGAGGACTATAGAACTATATTAGTAATATATATTAATGCAAGCAACAAGTGGAACAATCACAAACTGGTTGATGAGGTGTTCTCATGAAGCTGCCTAAACCATATCTATAAATATTAAAATGTCAATTATGACTCAGATAAAAGAAAACTGCACTTTTATTTATATATTTTATATATTATAAATATTATTTATATATTTTTATATATTTTATACATTTTATAAATTATATATATAATATTTATATTAGATATTTTTGGTCTTATTACTGGAATCATTTTTATCTATCTATTTATCTATTTATTAATTTATTTTTATTTTAAGAGAGGAAAAAAATGACTTTAGCCATGAAAGTTTGATTACTTTTTCTTGTCCTTTGAAATTCGGAATTAAAAACATGCATGTTTCAGTTTAAATTGCAAAATATTTAAAATGTTTTTAATAAATCACAAATACCATTCACATTATGAAAAATGGAGGGGTGGGGGTTCACAGATTCATCTTACAAAATTATTTAAACTTAATTAAATCACACATGATCAGGATAATAATTATTCAACCAGGTATCACCTTTTCTGTCTCAGAAAAAGAAAACATTAGTCATGTAAATATTTACCCAGTCGGGTCCGGTATTTTCTCTCCCATGAGAATAAACCCAGTGCAGATCATCAATCAACCAATCCTTTTCTGTGCTATGGAGCTCTGCACAAGGCGGGATTGCCCATGTGACCTGTGAACTAATAGGTGGGCGGGATTAAACGTGCGCTCATAGCGGGCACGTGGTCAGCAGTTAGTGTGGGCGGGAATGCTGGCTGGGAAAGGTGAGGTTGGGCGGTCAGGTTATTGGCTGATGGCGGAGGCAGTCATGAGGGTGTGTGGACATGTTTCTGTCGTGTGTCTGTTTACCCATAGAGTCAGGAACGATCTGTTTGATCTGGTCACGGATGCTTTGATGTGTGATGGTCAATCAGTGTCTGCATTAACCCCCCATCCTGCTTTACCTGCGTCCTCCAGGTGCTCCATGAATGAGCCTGTGTAGCCACATGCCAGAACTGTGTCTGAAGGGTTAAGCAAGGTTGCTGTATCTGCGGTCTCAGCCTGAAGAAAGGAAGGAGCGTTAACACTCTGGTGTCACGCAAAGAGCAACTGAGTTAGCTAGCTCAGCAGGCTATGCCCTACCTGGCCCGGTCCAAATTTGGCCTTCAGCCATGTGGGTTTTCCCCGCCGACTGTCTAGGAGCCACTGAACTGAGTGTAATATCTACGTGGGGGTGGGCATGTAGGGCCAGATATCAGCACAGTTTGGTGCTTGTAGCTGGACCACCTAGCAGGCTGGCCTAGGAGAGACCTTTAAACTTACGGGCTGGCCGACAAACTTTAGCGTGCACAAGCTGCAGAGACTAAACTGAACGAGTCATTTGACCCGAGTCTTTTATAAAGAGAGGCAGCACGAAGAGCTACGGTGGCATTAATGTGTTTATAAAACTGAGCTTCATTATTTAAGGTCCACTTAAAGTAATTACGTTAGCTTGAAGCTAGCACAGATATTATTCTAGTTCATAGCTTGATGCTAATGTTAGTATCCAGGCTCATAAACTGGTCTAACTCCCTTTGTTAGCTTGATGCTAATGTAAATATCATAGGTCACTGCCTGGTCAAACTCAGCTCAAACTAACTTCTGTTAGCTTGATGCTAATGTTAGTATCCAGGCTCATAGACTTGCCTAAGAACCTCTGTTAGCTTGATGCTAATGTAAGTATCCAGGCTCATAGACTGGCCTAAGAACCTCTGTTAGCTTGATGCTAATGTAAGTATCCAGGCCCATAGACTGCCTAAGAACCTCTGTTAGCTTGATGCTAATGTAAGTATCCAGGCCCATAGACTGGCCTAAGAACCTCTGTTAGCTTGATGCTAATGTAAGTATCCAGGCTCATAGACTGGCCTAAGAACCTCTGTTAGCTTGATGCTAATGTAAGTATCCAGGCCCATAGACTGGACTAAGAACCTCTGTTAGCTTGATGCTAATGTAAGTATCCAGGCCCATAGATTGGCCTAACTCCCCTTGTTAGGTCAGTGCTATTGTAAGTACCCAGGTCATAGCCCATATTCAAACTCAGCTGAAGTAACAACGTTGGGCTGATGCTACTTTAAGGACCCAGCTCCACCAAATTTACCTGAAATCCCCAGTAATGAACTTTCGTCCTGGAAACAGGATGAGAGAGACTCACTATGTCTTTCCTAGTGAAATGAAGTCATTCCACCTTTTAATGGCTTTGAAGTGACATTATGGAGCAGGTGGAGCATGGAAAGGAACCCTGACTCCAATACACATACTGTACTCTTTGCTAAACGTGGCTGAATGTGAGTAATTCACGTCTCAAGGACTTTTAATAAGAAGGGTATGTGTCCTGGACCCTGCTTCCTCGTTTCTGAAATGCCAGAGACTCCAGTATGACAAACGCTATGCAGCCGGTGGCGATCTGGCAAACATGGCTCGCCTAGTCTTGTTTTGAGGTAAACCTCATTTAACACCCCGGTTTGCCCAGCAGCATTTTAGAATCTTACCTGGTGGAGAGAGTGTTCGGGGTGATGCTCGCTCTACCATTAACCGTCCTCTGTGGGCTGAGACGCTTTAGGGAAGCAAGCCCAGTTAATGACCTGTTTGTTGTTCTACAGCAGGGAGGTTAACAAGCTGTGCTGAACTCTGGCCCTCGGTTCCCCAACTCTGTGGTATTACACTTATCGCCAAACGACTAGCTGTACAGGTATTTACAGATTCACCTTTAAATCTGACCCTGGTCATGTGGAAAATCTACTTCTTCTTTTTTTTTTTAAATCTATTTATTTTCAATTAAATCACAGGTGGGTCAGGATATTAATCATTCAACCAAGTATCATAATTTGTATATGCAATAAATAAATAAACTTTGATTAGTAAATGTCTACTGATCAGTGAACCAAACCGTTTCTAGCGTACCAACTATAAAGTCTTATTCCAGGTCAAAACAGCGAGGTGTTGATCACTCACTCCACCTGAACCCCACCTGGGAGCAGCTGATAAAAGATGCCTCTAGACGAATAGGGAGAAACTGGAATTCAGGAGAGATGTCCTCTGGTGGTGTCTATGGGTTAGGGCAGTTATAAATAAAAGATCTATGTTCATTAGTCAAGTACATTTCTCTCATTTTACCATTAAATGTAACCCTGGGGAAGGTCAAAAAGGTCACTTAGTAACAATAACTGGACGTTTTAAATGTTTGGATCTTCACATCTATAACTAATGGTCATTAATAAAGTTCCCAACACAATCAGTTCAACACCAGGCTTAATTCAACTGTAGTTTAGAGGTGTAATCTGTAAGTGTGCCCTGCCATCTAGTGGATAGAGGCAGCCACTACAATCTGAACCAGTTGGGTCTGATAAGGAGGCCAAATACAGTAGTAGCAAACATTATTTATATCATTTATTTACATTATTACATCATTTATTTACATATTACATAGTTTATTTACATTGATAACAATATTACATAACTTGCATCATTTATTTACATTATTATTTACATCACATCACACACAAAAAAAAAAACTTCTTATGCCTTCAGATTTCTGGGCACACACAACTCTGAAGCTGGATGAACCATCCAATGGCTTTGGTCAAAAAGGCACAACAGAGGCTACTACCGCTCCGCCATCGAGAGTATGCGGACATATGGTATCTCAAAGTGGTACAGCAGCTGCTCGGCGGCAGAAAGGAGAGCACTGCCAAGAGCCATAAACACGGCCCAGAAGATCATCGGCTGACCACTGCCCTGCCTGGAGGAAAGACCCATTTCACCCAGGACATCCTCAGCAGGACAGCCAACATTCTGAAAGACCCATTTCACCCAGGACCTCCGCAACAGGACAGCCAACATTCTGAAAGACCCATTTCACCCAGGACATCACCTGTTCAACCTGCTGCCCTCTGGTAAACGGGTCCATCACGTCCCGGACAAACAGACTCAAAAACAGTTTTTACCCCAGAGCCATACAGGACCTGAACACTTCCAAGCACACACACACTGACAAGGACTCTTATAGAACACTGTGCTCAGTAGAAGTGAACTAAACACTACCTCAACACTTCACTGAGACAGACTCCAATAGAGCACTGTATACTGTTCCAGTGTTCCATTCCACCCCTGTTCTATTTATCACTTACTGCACTATTTGTCCTCAAGTGTGCAATATAGATTCTTCTATGCAAAAAAAAAAAAAAAAAAAAAAAATATATATATATATATATATATATATATATATATATATATATATATATATATATATATATATAAAATTAGCCCTATGTTTGTTTTTTGTGTAAAGTGCCGTTGGATTGCTGCTCAATTTGTTACACTGTACAATGACAAAGGCATCTTAACAAATGAGAACTTCTACAGCATAAAAACTTTAGAACAGGGTTTTTTTTTTTTTGGTTGTTTGTTTTTGTTTTTAACACTCCAGTGAGGTATCATGGGCCTTATGCAGTGGAATCATTCTCACCCTCACAGGATGCCCATCTGTGTAGTCCACTCTTATGCTGCCCACCTTCAACACCCTTTTCTCGATTGTGTATGTCTTACAGTATCCCTTAGAGTTAAAGTGAACAATCGAGCGCAGCAGTGAGTCACTCAGTTCTATGGTCCGTGTTTTACTGCCTGACCGCTCCACGGTGATCTCAGCCGTGCACCTGCACTGTAGTTTCGCACACTTCCAGCTGTGCTTACACCGAGCACACTTAACGCTAAAGGAGCAGGCCTTAACGCGGAGAGCTGCAGTGCCACATTTACAGCAGAGATATTCAGCCTTCACTCGAGCCCCAATGATTTCTCCCATAATGCAGTTCGGCGCGGGTCCACTTGGTGAAAAAGATACTCGGTCCTCCACGTAGCCTTCGCCTGGGGCTAACTGCAGCTTAGGCTGTGGCTGATCCTGATCCTGGACATCACCAAAACTCAGCTTCCTGCGGGGTACATCTGATCTGCAGGCAGTGTGTAGACCTTTGGTTTTATGTGGACCAGGACTTCCCAGAGGCTGGTTCTGGAGTTTTGTAGGAGTCCTGTGAATCCTAGAGGACAAGAATAAACAACAGTGTCACACCAAGTATTAGCTCAACATCAGGTATGTTCTATGTATCTACATTTAAGACTGTGTAACATGAATAATTAAAATACAGCTTGACTGAAAATTAGAGCTGCACAGACACCAAGTCCCGGTACTAACTCCATCTAACCTATAGGACCATTCTGAGGTCCATCACAACAGCAAGGTACTGGTGGATACTGCAGGGAGCACTGCACTGATACCTAACAGGGTTCAGTCCTCATATTAGAGTCACTTCAGCCACAATCTTCCCAGATCAATAACTTTACAACTTAGTGTGGTTAATTTTCATATACTCATGAACACCAGATACGCCAGAAACTGGAGAGTTTAATGTAGATATATTCCCTGTATAAAGATGTTTTACCACATCAACACTACAGAAACAAGAACCCAAAAAGGAACCAAGTAAATTTGCGGTTCTAAATGCAGTTTTCCACCTACTCGAGAGAGAGAACCAGTATAATCACAGCACCTTAATGACACTTCTGGTCATTTGAGCATCAAACTAGGCTAATTAGCTAGCTAGCTAACTTTTCCATTTAGCATATTGGTACTATCACACGTACGTCTACATGTACACAGAACTGTATGGAGAATCAAACCCAGCTTTTATTTTTTTCTGCTGAGGGTTAACATGAGCAGAAACACTCGCTCTGTGGCTGTTAGCATAAGCGCTAATAGCGTTAGCTTCTCCTAGCTGGTCCCCTGAGGTAGTAACGCTCTCACATAATAACTCTACACATACGGATCAGAATTTACACTCTGGAGCTCTTACTGGAGTATCACAGTGCTGGTGGAACTTCATCTCCATCTGGAGAGTAAAGGATTCACTACACTGGGATTAGCTTCAGCTGCTAACGTTAGCTAAACACAGAGGATCCGCAGTGAGGCTAATACAGCAGCTCTACCGGCTTTACGAAGCTGGAGAATGGGACAAATGGAAGAATATCCAGTATATTTGACATTACATCCTCAAATACAGCAGAATCGTACTTTTTCAGTTCATTTTAATTTTAAAGTTAAAATTAAAGTTAATTTTTAAAAAGTTATTTTGGTAAAAATCAATGTGTCACAAACAATAGATCATCTTGTTTACAGTGTGTGGAAAAATATATATTTTATAGTGTAAAACTGTCGTAAATAGAACTGAACAGTATGTAGATAAGCCTGTGGTGTGTTCATGTGAGCACCCAGCAGCTTCTCAGGCTGTATAAACGGAGCTGGATGTTTCACATCCCAACTTCTCAGGTCATTTGACTCGTATCTGCATCTCGCTTACTTGCACTGCTTATCTGAGCGTCAGTCAAATCTGCTGGAGTAAATATCACCATCAGTAGTACTAGGAGCTACAGGTGACCGCAGGTGGGGCTAGCGGACACGCCAGGCTTGCTAGCAGGCTGCTGCGCTGCTAAAAAATTTAATTAGGATTAAACAGTCTGGCCTGTCATTAACTCAGACTATGAGAGCTACGGGGCACCAGGTTGGTGATTACCACCACATACTGCTGGTGCATATTTGGCCACGACCATTTTTACTGCTGGCTGTCATCCCACGCTGCCAATGCAGGGCTCTAGACTAACTTTTTGAACTGGTTGCACTGGTGCGCCTAACGTTTTTTCTTAGGTGCACCAGCACCAAAGTTAGGTGCACCCAAATTTTCAACTGCATCACATTCAGAACAGCAGTTTTACATGTTCACTTTTTTTTTTTTTTTTTTTTTTTTTTTTTTTATCGCTGTCCATATAGGCAATATTGACTTGTAAATGATTTAACTAACAATGGGGTTCAGGCATAAAGTTCTTTATTTGAAGCACAATTCTACAAGAAAGGGTAAAACACTTGGGGCAGTGCATTTTTGATTCGGGCATGTTAATGTAATTTGTAATTTTATAGATGCGGTGTGCTCTTTTCAGCGCTTCAATTCGAAAATGTAATTTAAAACCAGTCACAAACAAACCACCACTGCCGGCCATTAATGGTTCTTCCCAACCCCACTCCTTACAGTCAGTGCAGGCTGTGGACTTGGAGGGACGATCGTAATGTGGCTAGTTATCTGATTTTTTTTTTTTGCCCCCCCGTCTCCGGACCAGGGCTTGGTATAACCAACGCTCTGACACGGAGCCATCAGCCTCCCAGGTTAACAATTTTCGAACGGATCAGGCCTGAACTTAACATTCTTAACCAAAATGTTGTAAATCATTCTTTTCGCCATCTCTCGCCATCCGCAGCTACAGCCGCTCTGTTTACCTGACGGGCCTAGGCTACTCACCGCTCCGTCTGACTGCTAGTGTTGTGTCGTTCGCGAACGATTTGTTCGAATGAACGAATCATTTGAGTAAACATAACGAACCGAATCACTTCCTCCGCTGATTCGACTCAGCAGCGACCGTGCAGGCCGGCAGGGAAACTGCTGTGTGGTCTGTGAATCACTGAATCACCCGCGAATCTGGTGGCGGAGACTCTCATTGCGAGGGAACTGTGCTTGCTCAGTGATTCGTTCAGTGAACTGAGGGCTCCCGTTCACTCACTGATTCGTTCACTGAACGTACTATCACTCAGTGCTGACGGCGCTCCGGGGTCCCGCCCTTCGCTATCTTTGATTGGTTTAGACCACGAAATGTGTGTCTGTTTTTAACCACAGGGAGACTTTCAGAGTCGCGAAGACTTTTTCTTTTTTCCCCTATCGAACGGCTGGTCGCACTGGTGCGACCTCAGATTTTTTTGGTCGCACAATTGAGAAATTAGGTCGCATGTGCGACCAAATTGGTCGCACTCTAGAGCCCTGCAATGTGTCGGTGAGTTCTGTCTACTGGCGTACACACACAGACATTCATTGTGTTGTGGTGTCGGCCATAGTTATTGCTACTCCCATTGCCGATACTCATCCTGCAGTATCAGTGCAACACTACCAAACACCATCATTCTCACAGGAC
Source organism: Prochilodus magdalenae (assembly GCA_024036415.1). Classification (NCBI taxonomy): domain Eukaryota; kingdom Metazoa; phylum Chordata; class Actinopteri; order Characiformes; family Prochilodontidae; genus Prochilodus; species Prochilodus magdalenae. Next base: position 95,247 of record JAMWET010006237.1, read on the forward strand.
ACACTTACGGTTCCATGAAGGAGTCTATGTCGGACGAAGCCTCCTGTTTTAACAGAAACAGAACAGACGTCACACAGTTTATTAATCTAACTTTGTATTTAAAGATTATCTTCATGGCTCCTGAAGGTAGACATCTTACCGGGGTTAACGGTTTGTCCTCACTGCTGAGAGGTGCGGTATTCTGGGTCACTGCAACTACAGACATGAAACAATACCCAACACATGAGTCTGTGTATATGCAGCTGCACTCACAAATCTGATCTAGATTCCATTCATGTGTCCAAGACTGTCATAAATACAAAGATATCTGATCTGATAACTCGGGATGGCTTTGTGGACACCCAGGTCCTGAGACCCTCATCATTAAGAAGTTAAGGACTTTATCTGATGACTGCTGTGTGTAATAATAACAACATGACTATGGTATTAAAATGGCTTTTAGATTAAATTAAATTAAAATTATTAATTATTTATATTTAGTTGTTAGGATCCGAGCTGGTGTGTTCTGTACGAGTCGAGAGGATGGATCACTTTCTCCAGTAAGAGGATCATTACAGTGATCAACTCTGCCATAAACACATGAAGGAGTTCCTCTGCATCGCTCTGAGATAGGAAAGCTTCTTGAGTGGCTGACTGTGTTTACAGATTGTGGGACTCAAGGTTCAGTTTTAGGGCCTTGGCTCTTCTCATTATTGCCATTAGGAAACATGGTATCAGTTTTCATAGCACACATAACTATACTTCAGTGTTCCCCTATACTAAAGTCATTGGGCAGGCGCTCTTATCCAGATCAGCTTACGATTTGGTCGTTTCCACGATCGATCCCCAACCTACAGCATGAGGCATTGTCCATTACACTACACCAGCCACTTCCATCTGATAATCAGTTTTTTTGCTGATTGAATAATAATAATAATAATAATAATAATAATAAATAATCCATATATATATATATATATATATACAGTGAGTCCAAGAAGTATTTGATCCCTTGCTGATTTTCTTCGTTGGCCCACTAATAAAGACATGATCATTCTATACTTTTAATGGTAGATGTATTCTTACATGGAGAGACAGAATATTAAAAAGAAAATCCAGAAAATAAATCTAAGGAATATATATTAATTGATTTGTATTTCATGGAGTGAAATAAGTATTTGATCCCTCTTGCCAAACACACTCAATACTTAGTGGCAAAGCCTTTGTTTGCAAGCACAGCGGTGAGACGTTTGTTGTAGTTAACCACAAGTTTAGCACACACACCAGGGGGAATTTTGGCCCACTCTTCTTTGCAGATCCTCTCTAAATCATGAAGGTTGGTGGGCTGTCGCTTGGCAACTCTGACCTTCAGCTCCCTCCATAGATTTTCGATCGGATTGAGGTCTGGCGACTGGCTGGGCCACTCCATGACCTTAATGTGATTCTTCTTGAGCCAATCCTTTGTTGCCTTTGCTGTATGTTTAGGGTTGTTATCATGTTGGAAGACCCAACCACGGCCATTTTCAGACCCCTGGCAGAGGGGAGGAGGTTGTCCCTCAGGATTGTGCGGTACATGGCTCCATCCATCTTCCCAGTGATGCGGTGAAGTAGCCCTGTACCCTTGGCAGAGAAACACCCCCAAAACATTATGCTTCCACCTCCATGCTTGACGGTGGGCACAGTGTTCTTGGGGTCATAGGCAGCATTTTTCTTCCTCCACACATGGCGGGTGGAGTTGACGCCAAAAAGTTCAATTTTGGTCTCGTCTGACCACAAAACCTTCTCCCAATAACTTGGTTCATCTTTCAAATGATCATTGGCATACTTGAGGCGCGCCTCCACATGTGCTCTCTTCAGCAGGGGTACCTTTCGGGCACTGCAGGATGTGAATCCATTGTTGCGCAAAGTGTTGCCAATTGTTTCCTTGCAAACTGTGGTCCCAGCTGCCTTCAGGTCATTTGCTAACTCCTGCCGAGTGGTTGCAGGACGATTTCTGACCGTTCTCAGCATCATTGCCACCCCACGAGGCGAAATCTTCTTTGGAGCACCGGGCCGAGGTCTGTTGATTGTCATGTTATACTCTTTAAACTTTCTGATAATTGCACCAATAGTTGTTACTTTCACATCCAACACTTTACTAATCTTTTTGTAGCCCATTCCAGCTTTGTGAAGGTCAACAATTCTGACTCTGAGGTCCTGTGACAGCTCTTTGGTTTTACCCATGTTGGAGACTTGAAATCTGTGTGATCTGTCTGATTCTGTGGACAGGTGTTTTTCACACAAGTGATTAGTGAGAACAGGTGGCTTCAGGTCAGGTAACAAGTTGATTGGGAGTGTCTAACTGGTCTGTAAAAGCCAGAACTGCTAATGAATACTAAGGGATCAAATACTTATTTCACTCCATGAAATACAAATCAATTAATATATATTCCTTAGATTTATTTTCTGGATTTTCTTTTTAATATTCTGTCTCTCCATGTAAGAATACATCTACCATTAAAAGTATAGAATGATCATGTCTTTATTAGTGGGCCAACGAAGAAAATCAGCAAGGGATCAAATACTTCTTGGACTCACTGTATATATACACACACACATAGTTAGGGCGTTTGGGGAGTTTTTTTAGTTGGGGGTTCTGTAAATTATAAATCATATAAATTATGTAAATTATAAAAACTATAAATACTTTTTCATTATTACAGCAATAGTCTTCTTTTAAGGACTTATTAGCAACAAGCAAAATAAACTAGCTGCACCTTTTTTTTTTAAAGTAAAACAAACACAAACTTACCATCTTTCTTACCAAAATAGATGTTCAGGTCTCCTGATACTGTGTTGTTGGAGAACGCCGGAGCACTGACGAGACTTCCGTTGTGAGCTGAAATGTTGGCATCCAGAGTAGAAGGAGAGGGAGAAGGTGTTAAATGTCCCCCTGTCGGAAAAACAAACCCTTCACAAGCAGTTCCAGAAGGCAGTAATGGGAATGTCCCATCATAAACAACAAAGGAGGAGGGTCATTAATTGTGGGTACTTTATCTTTTGATATATTTTATAATTTTATCTGATATTTTGAATAAGGCACAACAGCGCCTTAAAGGCTGAGGAGGTTTGGCATGAACCCCCGCACCCTCAGAACATTCTACACATGTACTGTGTGTATAAAGCCTCATATCTTAATGTTAATGTTAAACTCGGTCTATACTGTACTATACTACAGCTTTACCATCAGCTCCACCTTCTCACTTTAAACACACCGCTGTAAACTTTATATAGTTTACATATAAATTATATGTAGAATTATGTATATACATTTTATTGTGTATATATACGGTGATTATTCTGTTCTTTTTCATATATTTAACATCTTTTTAAAAGATATTATCGTCTTCGTATTTTTTCTATACTCTCTCTCTCTCTCTCTCTCTCTCTCTCTCTCTCTCTCTCTCTCTCAGTTCAGTTCAGCAGTGCTCTCTCTCTCGCGCTCGCTCTCTTTCTCTCTCTCAGTTCAGTTCAGCAGTGCTCTCTCGCGCTCTCTCTCTCTGTTCAGTTCAGCAGTGCTCTCTCTCTCGCGCTCGCTCTCTTTCTCGCGCTCTCTCTCTCTCAGTTCAGTTCAGCAGTGCTCTCTCTCTCGCGCTCGCTCTCTTTCTCGCGCTCTCTCTCGCTCTCTCCCTCTCACAATCCCCCTAAATATGCCTACCTCCTATACTGGTCCCGCGGAGTGCGCTTCTAGGTCTGTTTTTGGTCCCACAGCGCCCGCTGCTGCTTTTCTCTAACTTTTGCACACCTAACAACAGAATTTGTCATTAAATGGTTGCCAGCTCGAGCAAAAATCTCCACTCCAAAAACCTCTACATCTGAAACTAGTCCAAATGCAGAATACAAAAGAAAGCAGCTGTAGATTACCGGTACAGGACTTTATGTAAACGGATGGGGATAAACACACGATAATTAATTAACTACACAAACAATCCACACTGTGTTTACGGATGTTAGTGTGTTCTCCATTTCCAAACCTCTCCTCGACAGAACCATATATATATATATATATATATATATATATATATATATATATATATATATATATATATATATATATATATATATATATATAAACGTAACATGTCTACATTGGGGAGCCATTTCAGATTAACACCAGTTCATCTAATCCGTCCCAGATTAAATTTAATCCGCTGCTGCTACCGAGGTTTAACAAATCCATGTAACGGCTGGAGAGCAGACAGACATCTAAACAGTTCCACTAACTTCATGATAACTGGTAAATCCCTCTCACTGCCAGAATAATCCGATTTAAATTTTATTAATGAAATTTACCACTAAAATAAATCTGAGAAATTGAATCTAGCTCTAGTTACTACCGTGTAGCTGTACTGTATTTAAAGAGTATGTCATTTCCTGTATGCATCATTTCACCCAAACGGTCGTACTTCCGCTGAGTACAAGTTGAGGCTACAACGTCTGCTGATGGACTGAACGAGTGACTTCACGCAACACACTGTCGGTGGGATTAGGACTCTGATTGACACGGTGGGATTAGGACTCTGATTGACACGGTGGGATTAGGACCCTGATTGACAGGTGATAAAATATCTTATTTAATTTCTCGAAAACAGAGCTGCTTCCTACAGCACACACGGACCGCAGCGTGTCGCCTGGCTCGGTAAAGTCTCTATCGGTCGGCTGGAAAGCTCACCTGGAGGTCGACCGTAGATCTTCTGCTTGGAGGCTGATCCTGGTTTGCGTTCAGACCTGAGTGACATCTTGCCCATGATGGGGGTTCAGTCGGTGAGGCTTATTTTCACAGCAAAGAGGCAAAAACAAAACAGAACCTACAGCACGTCCGCGCGACGACTGGGTGGAGATGGAGCGGTCCCGGCGAAGCCATTAAATCCAAACCCGAATATAGAGGGGACTCAGCCAATCAGATCGACCCCAGCGGCCCAGGTTTAAATTTAAATTCCGAACATAGAGGGGAATCAACCAATCAGAATCGAGCGACATACGTCACCATAGCGTTCATAACTGTGACTGAAGTGCCTGAAACTAGTCGCAGTGCTTTGTGGGAAATGTGCCTGCTTTGGCTTTTTTTTGGCGCCGAAAGCTCATAGATCAAAATAATTATTAACGTGCATCCTAACTTACTTATCCATCGATCTGCAGGAGATCGATCAATCTGTTACAAACCAGAGCGCCCTGAAACGCATCTACAGTGTACAGAGAGGGACTGGAAACTGTACATATACATGTATAATTAAAAATAAGCAAAATAAAATGTAAATATGACTACTACTAGATTTAAAAACTTTTATACAATTAGAAAAAAAAAAAAAAAAAAAAATATATATATATATATATATATATAAGGAATAAGATTATGGTTAATAAAACAATTTTACAAAATAAAACAAAATTATTATTATTATTATTATTACTGTTGTTGTTGTTGTTGTTGTTGTTGTTGTTAAGAATAAGAATTAAAAAGTAAGGATAAATAATATTATATATGACGTTAATAAAACATAAACAAGTAAAATAACTGAAGAGCTCGGGGACTGGCGTGGGTGAACGCAACCAGGCGCTCTCTGTCTCTGGCGCTCTCTCTCGTCTCGCGCTCTCTCACTCCGGCGCGCTCTCTCTCCGGCGCTCTCTGTCTCTGGCACTCTCTCTCTTCTCGCGCTCTCTCACTCCGGCGCGCTCTCTCTCCGGCGCTCTCTGTCTCTGGCGCTCTCTCTCTTCTCGCGCTCTCTCTCTCCGGCGCTCTCTGTCTCTGGCACTCTCTCTCGTCTCGCGCTCTCTCACTCCGGCGCGCCCTCTCTCCGGCGCTCTCTGTCTCTGGTGCTCTCTCTCTCCTCTTTCGCTCTCTCTCTCTTCCGCGCTCTCTCTCTCTCTCTCTCTCGCGTTCTCTCTCATAAAAATGAAACAAAGGGGTTAGGGGTTTTCTCGCCCCTCCCTCTCTTAGTTCGTCTCCCCGTCTCTCCCCAGTAAATAGTGGAGAGTTATTCAAAGTAAAGGGAGAGCTGTTGTCCCCTCCTTTCCTTTTCCTTTGTTTATTTATTTAAGTAGTGTTTCATTCCTGACTTGGGGTTGTCTTGTGTTGGGAGATCACCAGGTTTAAACCTCGGTTGGTTGAGGAGGTAGCCAGTCTCCCCTGGCATCCTGGCAAACTTTTCCCCAATTTTGAGTGGGTTTGTATTGAGGACCGAATCTGCCAAAATAAAAAATAAATAAATGAAACACTAATATTTAAATTAAAATCGCAAAGAAATAATGATGGTAAATCTAAAATAAATAAATAAGAATAGAAATAAGTATATCAATAAATCAAACACTTAAATAAATGTGTAATGTGTGTTTATTTTGTTATTTGTGTTACTTAATGAACTTTTTTTTTATTAATGTATTTACCTAATTATTTATTAATAAATTCATTTATTTATTTATTTATTTTTGTTTTTCCTTACCCTTATGGTAATAAAGGGGCTGTCAATCCATGACGTCAGTGTGTCTTAACATTCCTATTGGTTGATCGACATCAGATTCCGTAGATCGATTGTCTTGCTCCATCAGGAGTAACTATGAACAACACGGTGCACTAATGTCTGCTTACAGGCAACAGGTAGCAAGAGACCTTAGACTCTTAGCTGACCCTGCTGAAAATGCAGGTGCAGATGATTTACTATTTCGGGTGGAGGCTGTGGCTGACAGTTCGTTCCATTTTGCTACATCTTCTGATACAGAGATCGACCCCATAGTGTTCACAAATTTGGAGGAGGTAGTTCATCGTCTTTCCCTGCTAAATTCAGATCATGCAGCACCTGGAAGCTGCCTCTCTGAGCAGATCCGACACCGACCTGCGTCCTCTCGGGGTCTTTCACCCGAACGCATAGCCAAGCTACATAGCTCTGCTCGAAATCAACTCCTGTCGTTCTGCACTTGATTGCTAAGCCTGAACATGAAAAACACGCCTCCTCATTATCATATGGAAGAAGAAATACAGAAATAAATAAATTAATTAATTAATACAATTAAAAAAAAATAATTAAAGGTATAATTAAATTATATTTTATGTAAAAATAATATGTATTAAATAAATAGATTTTAAAATGACCATGTTTAAATAATATATGCAGAAAATATATATAAAATGGAGGGAGACATTAATAAAACATTAATAAACAGTACAAGAATAAATAAAATGAGGACTATATAAATGCAAGAAAAGGAAATAAGCATATAAATAAAATCAAAGCAAGCAATATATACAAATTCTAGTTATTCTTATTTAAATGTTAATTTTATTTAGTCATTTATTTATTTATTTATTTATAATTTTGGCAAATCCGTCCTCCATAGGTTTGTACAGTACCCGTTATTCCCCAGCTCCCCTCATTTTACTCCCCCTCTGAGTAAACCTATCCTATGCTGCTCTGGTGGCGCAGCGGTAAGCTGTCCGCCTTCCAACACTGCGGGCTGGGTTCGAACCCCACCTCTGGTGATGTTTGTTTATTGATGTATGTATTTCATCCACTTCCTTTCCCCTCTTTTGACTGCTTTGCATTTGGGTCCTCCCCCAATTTCCTAATGGTGGCTTGCCTGGCAGAGCCCCTGAGTGGTGTTCAGGAACCCTGACCCATATTCCACCGGCAGCTACCATTACAAAGAGCAGGAATAGAGAAATAAAGAAATAACGATGATTAAAAAAAGCAAACAAAAATATTATTGTTAAAAATAAAAAATAAGAATATAATATAGCCGCAAGCGGGAATTGAGGGTCCTAGCACGTCATAAGTCCACTGAGGCCTTTGGGACCAGCAAGGCCTCACAAGGCCTAAAGCAGTTCGGACCTTGTTTCTAGATCTATAAAGATAATACAGGTTTAACAGCTCAGGCAGTTCTCATGTCATTCGTTTGTATTTATCAAAAAAGGAACATCTCACTTTCAGCTCAGTGCCGTAGAGGTCCACTGAGAACTGTTCAGCTTCTTCTAAACCCTTGAGGCCTCAGAAGGCCTAAAGCAGTTTGGACCTTGTTTACAGACAGAGAGGTAAAACTTATAGGAAGTGGGAGTTTATCATCAGGTCTTCATTCGCCATAAATAATCAGCAGTGGTCTATTAACATTATAGAGGCTGAGGCTTATGTGTACAGGCCCTTATAGCATTAGGGACTATCGTGGCACACAGAAGTGAGAATAAAGACCTTAGATTAATTCAGAAAGCCTCTAAGTATTAAGATCATTAATCAGGGGCCTGAGACAGACATGTGTACCAAGTTTCATTGAGATTGACCTTTGACCCTTGGTTTTATAAGCTGTAATTTCTGAACGAATAGGTCAAACTTGCAGAGCAGTAGTCCATTTTCTGACACAACATGTAATTACAAAGTTGTGCAGGACCGAGAGCTGAATCACATGACATCAGCCGTTTGGCTATAAATTGTGTAATAACATTGTAATAAGCATTTAAGTGATTTTTAGTGTTTGTAAGTGCTATAGCGCCCCCTAAAGGCCAAACTGCACCAATTTTTGTACATCTCAACAGAGTGTTGGTGTGTACATGCCTGTAAAGTATTGAGTCGATCTAAGTAAAGACTGAGGAGTTAAAGCAATATAGGCTGTAAATTCCAAGGCCGAAGTGGTTTGTTGATTTATAGAAGCCATGCTCAGTACAAAAGTCAACTTTTTTTTGAAAATTATTTACCTAGAGACTCCACAGAGTATTTTAAGACCAGTTTGGAAAAGCTATGTTCAAAATCCAGGGACTAGTTTGAAAAGTAGCATTTTGAAATTTTACTGGCTGTTGCAAAGTCCCTCCAAAGACATACCAGTGAAGTTTCATGCTGATTGGTTAATGTTAAGCCTATCAAATGCCTGCTGAAAGCTGATTGGCTAATGGCGTCCATAATTTTTGATGCATCAAATTGTCCTTAAAGATTCATTTATAGACTGTGTCAAAGATGAAGCGTGCAAAGTTTCAGCTCGAACGGACTTACGGTTGCTGAGAAACAGTTATGTAGCATTTATAGCGCCCCCTATAGATGTAAATGCGCCAAACTTGATAGGCCACCTCAGAATCATGTCCTGAACCAAATTCCAAAGTTTGAAATTTTTTGGATGAAGCATGTTTGAGTTACAGAATTTTTAATTAATTATGTATTTTCTCGATAGGGTTAATTTGCATATGGCGGCCATTTTGTTTACAAAAGTCGACATGTTTTTGATAATTGAGGCTCAGTGTCTGAATTTTCAGGCTTAAACCCTAAGACTAGTGTAACATCACAGGTGTACATTACGTAGGTAGATTTACTCACCATACATATCACCATCATCATCATCATCATCATCATCATCAAAAGAATAATACCTGCTCCCAGAAGGAGGTGTGGCGTCGGGCCGCCGTGTTCATTAACCCAACACGCCAGACGTCTCGGTATGGAGCTGTAGAGGTTCCTAATGGAGTCCTGTGATAATCCATCCCATGCAGCTTGAACATCCTCACACAGTTCCTGCAGATGGTGCGGTAGGGGTGGAGGTGGAGGGACACCAGGCCTTCTAAACTCCGTTCATCTTGGTGCTGACCACGGTGCCTCCACACACGGATTCAGTTATAGGCGGCACGGTGGTGCAGTGAGTAGCACTGTTGCCTCACAGCAAGGCAGGCCTGAGTCCATGTGAGTTTCCTCCCACAGTTCAAACAGATGTGGTCTGGTCAGTTGGAGATGTGCCCCTGGATGTGTGTTGGTGTGTTTCCCTGTAATTGACTGGCGGCCCAGAATGGATTTAAACATTAGCAGATTTTCATACAGTATAAATAAAAATATGAATAAGAAAAAAAAGAACAAGTCAAATAACTAGACTTGGAATAGAGTAAAGAAATGATAATTAAAAAAAATAATTAAAAAGATACATGTTCATAGACGGGCTTGTTGGTGTTTTATAGTGTCGTGATCAATCATATGGGGTAGAAATGACCTGGTTTGGCTGGTAATTAAAATGTATTTGGACATTCGATTAGTACACAGGTCCTAAAAGTAGCTCAGGAGAACCAGGTTTAACAAGCTCGACTGAGCTTTTAGACTTTATTAAAGTTACTGAGGAACACGATCCAGTGTAAAATACTGAACCTGGACTTTCAGTCTCTGAGGGGACAAACTTTCAAGCAGCAATTTATATCACTTCATCAAATATCAGCATATAAGGAGACCAGAAATACGTAAACAATAAAACTAAATACACATGAAATGACTTCCATTACTAGTAAAAGTGTCTTCACAGGCTCACAGCTATGAGAAGGTGAGTAACACCACCAGGCACACGGACTCCATTCGTTATGAGGCACCGTGTGATAATACCACCACATGTACATATTTCCAAACAGAACTTTAGATATTAATTGTGGTTTAGTGGACCTGTGCTGCTCTGGGGGCAGAGAATTACTGTGTGAATGTATAGGGGTAATAAAGACACATTCTGATGTTATATAAAAAAGGTTTATTTCAAATATACATGGATATAAAAAAAAAAAAAAAAAACCCAGCAAAACTGATTGGTTATAGAGGTGAACAGACGTACATATGTATCTATATACACTGCTCAAAAAAATAAAGGGAACACTTTGAAAACACATCAGATCTCAATGGGAAAAATTAATGCTGAATATCTTTCCTCATATAGACTGGGTAATGTGTTAGGAATGAAAGGATGCCACATCGTTTGATGGAAATGTAAATGATCACCCTACAGAGGGCTGAATTCAAAGACACCCTGAAAATCAAAGCGAAAAAATAATGCAGCAGGCTCGTCCATTTAACCCAAACTCCACTGCAGCAGCTCAGAATGGTCCTCAGTAGTTTGTATGGCCTCCACCCGCTCCTAATGAGATGATGGATGGTGTCCTGGGGGATCTCCTCCCAGATCTGGACCAGGGCATCACTGAGCTCCTGGACAGTCTGAAGCGCAGTCTGGTGGCGTCGGATGGACCGGAACATAATGTCCCAGACGTGTTCTATTGGATTTAGGTCAGGTGAGCCGGTGGGCCAGTCAATGGTATCAGTTCCTTCATTCTCCAAGAACTGCCTGCATACTCTCGCCACATGAGGCCGGGCATTGCTGTGCACCAGGAGGAACCAGGACCCACTGCACCAGCGTAGGGTCTGACAAGGGGTCCAAGGATTTCATCCTGATACGTAATAGCAGTCAGGGTGCCATGGTCTGGCCTGTAGAGGCCTGTGCGTCCTTCCAGGGATATGCCTCCCCAGACCATCACTGACCCACCACCAAACCGGTCATGCTGAATGATGCTGCAGGCGGCATAACGTTCTCCACAGCGTCTCCAGAGCCCGTCACGTCTGTCACGTGTGCTCAGGTAAAACCTGCTCTCATCTGTGAAAAGCACAAGGCACCTGTGGCGGATCTGCCAATTCTGGTGTTCTGTGGCAAATGCCAGTCGACCTCTACGGTGCTGGCCAGTGAGCATAGGGCCCACTACAGGAAGTCGGGCCCTCAGGCCGCCCTCATGAGGCAGGTTTCTGATTGTTTTGGTCAGACACATTCACAGCAGTAGGGCTCTGGCAGTGCTCCTCCTGTTCCTCCTTACACAAAGGAGCAGATACCGGTCCTGCTGAGGGGTTAAGGACCTTCTACAGCCTTGTCCAGCTCTCCTAGAGTAACTGCCTGTCTCCTGGAATCTCCACCGTACTCTTAAGACTGTGCTGGGAGACACAGCAAACCTTGTGCTATCCACAGGTAGTCCAACTATCCTTCAGTAGCTGGTCTACCTGTGCAACCTCTGTAGGGTCCAGGTACCGCACCATGGTACTGGTAGTGACGCTGACCCAAGTCAACTGCAGAACTAGTGAAGAATCAGTGGGAAAAGATGAGGGGGGACAAAATGTCAATGACCTCGTCCTTTTAAACCATTCCTGTTTTGGGGGGTGTCTCATTGTTGCTCCTCTACTGCACCTGTTGTTCATTTCATTAACACCAAAGCAGCTGAAACTGATTAACGGCCCTCCCTACTACTTAACTGACCAGATCAGTATCCCTAAAGTTGAACTGAGTTGATGCTACACTTAAAAAGTGTTCCCTTTATTTTTTTGAGCAGTGTAGTTAATCCATTTTTCCAAATATGAGTCAAATTGTTCCATTTTAAATTTAAACAAATGTGACCTTCTCCATTTCATAGATATCCAGTGTAATTTCCATCCATACATTTAAGGTTGGGCTCTCCTGTGATAACCATTTCCTAGTCAGGGCTTTTTTAGCTGCAACCAGTAGAATATTCATTAAATATTCATGTTTTTGCAACCAGTCCTGGGGTATATAACCAAAATAAATATGCTTCCTGTCTAGGGGTATTTCACATTGAAACATGTCTTGTGGGGCTTTGTTTCTCTCTCCAGTAATCTTTGATAACTGAGCAATCCCAAAAAATATGGTAGGGGTTCACGTGTCGATTACCATAATTTCTCCAACAAACCGGGGGAGTACCATCATAATGGGATTTTCGAGATGGAGTAATAAAGTACCATACCAAATTGTTCAAGACAAATTCCCTCCATTTCTGTGTCCTTGTACATTTCCATTGATGACTTTATATTATGTCCATTCTTCCACAGTCATAGTTAGTCCTTTCTTCCTTCTCCTACTTTGTTTTAATAAAAGTGGAATGAGTTTATGATTTAACAATGCCTTATATAAATATTAAATAATTGTACTCATCATATCTGACCTATATGCCTTCCTGAACAGTTTTACCAAACCTTCATGTGTCTCAGTTACATTTTTTGCCTTTGTGTCAACGTAAGGACGCATCTGTAGAAAACAATAAAAGATGAAAAAGATAAAAAAAACGATTTTCTACCGAGTGTTGTTCTTCAAGTGTCTCCAAACTATGCCATATTCCATCTTTCATTATACTGCAAAGAGCTATAATCCCCTGAAATGCACACCATTTCAGAGTTACTAGATCACCCTCTAGTTTGTTTTCTTTTATAAGAGTTTTCCATACTTTGAGTCCAGTTTACCCACGGGTACCATCAGCTAAAACTGCCTGTACAGGGATATATTTTCTCTTCAGTTTTTTTCCACTGAGCGTCATACAATGGGTTACACCTTAGTATAATGGCCCTCTGCACTGCAAAAAAAAAAAAGTTTTGAGACGCACCCTAGGTCTTTTACCTTGCCATATATACAGGGGTTGGACAATGAAACTGAAACACCTGTCATTTTAGTGTGGGAGGTCTCATGGCTAAATTGGACCAGCCTGGTGGCCAATCTTCATTAACTGCACATTGCACCAGTAAGAGCAGAGTGTGAAGGTTCAGTTAGCAGGTAAGAGCACAGTTCTGCTCAAAATACTGCAATGCACACAACATTATGGGTGACATACCAGCGTTCAAAAGAGGACAAACTGTTGGTGCACGTCTTGCTGGAGCATCTGTGACCAAGACAGCAAGTCTTTGTGATGTATCAAGAGCCACGGTATCCAGGGTAATGTCAGCATACCACCAAGAAGGACGAACCTCCACAAGCATCACGTAGTGACCTGGCCACTATCCTGCAAGAAGAATGGCTTAAACTCCCTCTGACCACTGTGCAGGACGCAGTATGTGTCATTCCCAAGACCAACTGACGCTGTATTGGCCGCAAAAGGAGGCCCTACACCATACTAATAAATGACTGTGGTCTAAAACCAGGTGTTTCAGTTTCATTCTCCAACCCCTGCATCTTGCTAACATTTTGTCCCATTCATTATATTGACTTTAGTTGATCTCTGAGGTCTAAGACTAAGCAAAGTGTTTAGGTTCCATCTTGCAATGTCTCCCTTAATTTTCATATTTGAAAATGACCAGTTAACTGAATCAAATGCCTTTTCAGCATCAATACTCATCACTAGTGCTTCAATTTCATTTTTTTGTATGATCTATGATCCGAGCAATCGTCGTATGGTGTCCTGTGTTTGTCGTTGTTGTATAAAACCTGTCTGATAATTGTGTATCAAAATGGGCAGAAACTCTTCTAATCTTTTAGCCATAATGGAGGTAAATAACCTATAGTCTACATTACGAACAGATATTGGTCTATATGATCCACATTCCATTTCATCACATTCCATTTCCTCTAGTATATCTTGTCTCAGGTTTAACTTGTGTTTTTTCTAGCTCCTACAACTTACTTTGTAGCTCTTCCAGTGTCTTATTCCTTTCTCTTTTAATGTATGTAGATAATCTGATATCTGTACCTTGCATGTAAATGAGAATACCTCTACAGCATAAAAACATTAGAACAGGTACGCGAGAGTGCGGGCGTTTTTTTTTTTTTACTCCAGTGAGGAATCATGGGCGTTATGCAGTGCAATCATTCTACCCTCACAGGATGCCCATCTGTGCAGTCCACTCTTATGCTGCCCACCTTCAACACCATTTGCTCGATTGTGTATGTCTTACAGTATCCCTTAGAGTTAAAGTGAACAATCGAGCGCAGCAGTGAGTCACTCAGTTCTATGGTCCGTATTCTGCCGTCGAACTGTTCCACGGTGATCTCAGCCGTGCACCTGCACTGTAGTTTCTCACACTTCCAGCTGTGCTTACACCGAGCACACTTAACGCTAAAGGAGTCGGCCTTAACGCGGAGAGCTGCAGTGCCACATTTACAGCAGAGATATTCAGCCCTCACTCGAGCCCCAATGATTTCTCCCATAATGCAGTTCGGCGTGGGTCCACTTGGTGAAAAAGATACTCGGTCCTCCACATAGCCTTCGTCTGGGGCTAACTGCAGCTGAGGCTGTGGCTGATCCTGATCCTGATCATCACCAAAACTCAGCTTCCTGCGGGGGACATCTGATCTGCAGGCAGTGTGTAGACCTTTGGTTTTATGTGGACCAGGACTTCCCAGAGGCAGGTTCTGGAGTTTTGTAGGAGTCCTGTGAATCCTAGAGGACAAGAATAAACAACAGTGTCACACCAAGTATTAGATCAACATCAGGTATGTTCCATGTATCTACATTTAAGACTGTGTAACACGAATAATTAAAATACAGCTTGACTGAAAATTAGAGCTGCACAGACACCAAGTCCCGGTACTAACTCCATCTAACCTATAGGACCATTCTGAGGTCCATCACAACAGCAAGGTACTGGTGGATACTGCAGGGAGCACTGCACTGATACCTAACAGGGTTTAGTCCTCATCCTAAGGGTCATTTTAGCAGGATACAACTTAGTTAGGTTATTTTTCAAATAATCATGAATTTACACCAGATACGCCAGAAACTGGAGAGTTTAATGTAGAAATACTCCCTGTATAAAGATGTTTTACCACATCCACTAACTCACTCATTCTGTGGTCGTTAGCATAAGCGCTAACAGCGTTAGCGTCTCCTAGCTGGTCCCCTGGTTTAGTAATGCTCTCTACAGAGTAATAACTCTACACATATGAATCAGAACATCATCATCCCGTCCTAGTTTACACTCTGGAGCTCTTACTGGAGTATCAAAGTGCTGGTGGAACTTCATCTCCATCTGGAGAGTAAAGGATTCACTACACTGGGATTAGCTTCAGCTGCTAATGTTAGCTAAACACAGAGGATCCTCAGTGAGGCTTATACAGCAGCTCTACCTGCTTTAGAAAACTGGTAAACTATTCTAACTGGCTGAGAGTTCCTTGTTAAAACATATGAATTTGTTTGAGGTCTAATATTCATATATTTTATTTAAAATTTTAATGTAATAAATATCTTATTTTGGTAAAATAATTTTCACGAATAATAGATCATCTTTTTACAGTGTAAAACATCTGCATAGTGTAAACCGGCCAAAAACAGAGCTGAACGACATGTAGTGTAGATATATGAACACCCAGCAGCTTCTCTGGCTGTATAAACGGAGCTTCACATTTAAATTTCTCAGGTCTTTGTCTCGTATAAGCATCTTGTTCACTTGCACTGCTTATCTTATTATTATTTAATTATTACGCTAAGAGTCCAGCGAGTCCAGCGAGACCAGCGGTTCCTTCCAGTCCTCAGTAACAGTCTGGCCTGTCATTAACTCGGACTATCAGAGCTACACAGCACCAGGCTGGTGATACTGCTAGTACGTATTTGGCCATGACCATTTTTTACTGCTGATTGCTGACTGCTGAAACAGTCTTTTTGGTGTTGGTCACAGGAGTCAGGGGTCATATCAGTCTTTGTGGTGTTGGTCACAGGGGTCAGGGGTCATATCAGTCTTTGTGATGTTGGTTACAGGAGTCAGGGGTCATATCAGTCTTTGTGGTGTTGGTCTCAGGGGTCAGGGGTCATATCAGTCTTTGTGGTGTTGGTCTCAGGGGTCATATCAGTCTTTGTGGTGTTGGTCTCAGGGGTCATATCAGTCTTTGTGGTGTTGGTCACAGGGGTCAGGGGTCATATCAGTCTTTGTGGTGTTGGTCACAGGAGTCAGGGGTCATATCAGTCTTTGTGGTGTTGGTCACAGGGGTCAGGGGTCATATCAGTCTTTGTGGTGTTGGTCTCAGGGGTCAGGGGTCATATCAGTCTTTGTGGTGTTGGTCTCAGGGGTCATATCAGTCTTTGTGGTGTTGGTCACAGGGGTCAGGGGTCATATCAGTCTTTGTGGTGTTGGTCACAGGGGTCAGGGGTCATATCAGTCTTTGTGGTGTTGGTCACAGGAGTCAGGGGTCATATCAGTCTTTGTGGTGTTGGTCACAGGGGTCAGGGGTCATATCAGTCTTTGTGGTGTTGGTCTCAGGGGTCATATCAGTCTTTGTGGTGTTGGTCACAGGAGTCAGAGCAACACTGCTGAACATGGAGTATAATTTTTACAGGACACACTTACGTTTCCATGAAGGAGTCTATGTCGGACGAAGCCTCCTGTTTTAACAGAAACAAAACGAACGTTATACGGTTTATTAATTTAACTTCGTATTTAAAGATTATCATCATGACTCGGGAAGGTAGCCATCTTACCGGGGCTAACGGTTTGTCCTCACTGCTGAGAGGTGCGGTATTCTGGGTCACTGCAACTGAAGGGATAAAACAATACCCAACACATGAGTCTGTGTATATGCAGCTGCACTCACACATCTGATCTAGAGTCCATTCATGTGTCCAAGACTGTCATAAGTACAAAGATATCTGATCTGATAACTCGGAATGGCTTTGTGGACACCCAGGTCCTGAGACCCTCATCATGAAGAAGTTAAGGACTTTATCTGATGGCTGCTGTGTGTAATAATAACATGACTATGGTATTAAAATGGCTTTTAGATTAAATTAAATTAAAATGATTAATTATTTATATTTAGTTGTTAGGATCCGAGCTGGTGTATTCTGTACGAGTCGAGAGGATGGATCACTTTCTCCAGTAAGAGGACCATTACAGTGATCAACTCTGCCATAAACACATGAATGAGTTCCTCTGCATCGCTCTGAGATAGGAAAGCTTCTTGAGTGGCTGACTGTGTTTACAGATTGCGGGACTCAAGGTTCAGTTTTAGAGCCTTGGCTCTTCTCATTATTACCATTAGGAAACATGGTATCAGTTTTCATAACATAACTATACTTCAGTGTTCCCCTCAGTGTAGCTCAGCGGATAACACCACTACCCGCCAAGTAGCTACCACTACATGTGGGAGATTGGGGTTCGAATCCCAGGCTAAGTGACTATGCTGTGCTACACCAATAAGAGTCCGTGGGCAAGACTCCTAACACGACATTGGCCTACCTGTAATATTGATTGTAAGTCAGCTAAATACCGTAAATGTAAAGGCATTGGGCAGATGCTCTTATCCAGATCAGCTGACAATTTGGTAGTTTCCACGATCGATCCCCAACCTACAGCATGATGGGCGGAGGCATTGTCCATTACACTACACCAGCCACTTCCGTCTGATAATTAAGTGGATAGGCTTATAATCTGGGTGTCATTTCTCATACATATGTATATTAACTCTATATATTATTATTTTATAATAAGAGCCATAATCCTCTTTTAAGGACCCATTTACCTGGAAAAAAATATTAGCTGATAAACTAGCTGTAACTTTTCAAAAGTAAAAAGCAAACTTACCGTTTTTCTTACAAAAATAGATCTTTAGGTCTCCTGAGACTGTGTTGTTGGAGAACGCCGGAGCACTGACGAGACTTCCGTTGTGAGCTGAAATGTTGGCATCCAGTGTAGACGGAGAAGGAAGTGTTAAATGTCCCTCTGTCGGGGAACAACACATCACAAGCAATTCCACAAAGCAGGAATGGAAATGTCTCATCATAAACAACAAACGAGGAGTGTCATTAATTGTGGGTACTTTATCTTTTGATAGATTTTCATAATTTTCAGTTATTTTGAATCTCTTTGCTAATTTTCCCAAACCTGCATCTTGAAAACATATTCGTTTTGTATGACTGGCACCACATGACTTGGTCATGTTAACTGCTGATTAGGAGAGCCCTGTGAAGACCTGTTAGAGCTGACTGGAGGTCACTGATTATTAACATTCATGAAATTAAAAACTCAAATCTTACTGGTAACGTTAAACTCGGCCTACACTGCACTATACTAAAGCTTTACCATCAGCTCCACCTTCTCACTTTAAACACACCGCTGTAAACTTTATATAGTTTAGATATAAATTATGTATATACATTTTTACTGTATATTTAGTGTATATAACATTTTTTTCACTGCTAGTTATACTGTGTATGAGTAGGCATGTGACAAACTTGGATTTGATATCTCCATCTCTGCCTCTCTCTCACATTCAGAAATATTGAAGGAAATCCTGGGGGGAAAACTGGCACCTGTAGCCCAGGCGGACCACCAACCAGTACAGCATCCTTGCAGGCCAAAAATAACAGCTCCTGCACACAACTCTACATAACATGTCTACATGGGGAACCATCTAATTCACCCCAAATTCAATTTAGTCAAATTAAGTTTTAAAGTTTAACACAACCACGTAATAGGTGGAGAGCTGTCAAACATCTAAACAGTTCTACTAACTTCATGATAACTGGTAAATCCCTCTCACTGCCAGAACAATCCGATTTAAACTATTTAATTACTGAAATTTACCACCAAAATAAACTTATGAGAAAATGAACCTAGCTTTAGGTACTACAGTGCAGCTTTACTGTAATTAAACTGTATTAAAGTTCCTGTAGGCATCATTTTGCCTACCGTCGGAACAGGTCAACTGAAGATGCCATCTCTGCGGCGCTTCACACTGTCCTGTCCCACCTGGACTGCCAAAACTCATATGTCAGAATGCTGTTCATCGACTTTAGTTCAGCATTTAACACTGTGATCCCCTCCAAGCTGATCTCCAAGCTTAGCCAGCTTGGTATCAGCACATCTCTCTGCAATTGGATGCTGGACTTTCTGACTGACAGACCCCAGTCTGTTAAGCTAGACAAACTCTTCTCCTCCACTATCACTCTGAACACTGGCGTACCACAAGGCTGCGTTCTGAGCCCCCTCCCGTACTCCCTGTTCACCTACGACTGTGTTCCTGTTTATGGCTCTAACTCCATAATCAAGTTTGCGGATGACACCACGGTGATAGGTCTGATCAGAGGTGACGATGAGACGGCCTACAGGGACGAGGTGCAGCACCTGGCTGCGTGGTGCGACAACAATAACCTGGTACTCAACACCCAGAAAACCAAAGAGGTCATTGTGGACTTTAGAAAGTCAAGGAACCAGGCACACACTCCAATCCACATCAGCGGAGCTGGATAGAATGTGTGTCCAACTTCAAATGACCATACTTCCTTGGCGTCCACATTTCAGAGGACCTCACCTGGTCACTGAACTCCTCCACCATGGTCAAAAAGGCGCAGCAGCGTTTTTACTTCTTACGGAGCCTTAAGAAAGCTCACCTGTGTCCCAGGATACTGGTGGACTTCTACCGCTGTACCATTGAGAGCATACTCACAAACTGCATCTCAGTGTGGTACGGCAGCTGCTCGGCATCGGACCGTAAAGCGCTTCAGAGGGTGGTGAAAACTGCCCAGCGCATCACAGGCACGCAGCTACCCACCACTGAGTCTGTCTATCAGAAGCGCTGCCTGACAGGGCGAGAAGCATCATCAAGGACCCTTCTCACCCTAACCACGAACCTTTTACCCTCCTTCCATCCGGCAGGCGCTACAGGAGCCTTCGCTCTTGCACCAACAGACTCAGGAAGAGCTTCTTCCCTGAGGCTGTGACCCTGCTGAACTCCACACCGTCACTTTAGCCACATTATTGCACTCACTGTACTATGACTTTTGCACTACTCATGCACATCTTTTTTTTTTTTTTATTTCATACCTGTACTGTTCTATTATATTCTCAATTCTGTTCATATTGCACTATTTATACCTGTAGTTATTGCTTACACTGTTACAACTTGCTCATCCTATACTGCTCTCTTCTTGCATTTCACTCCTTACTGTATATATGTATAGTAAATTATATTCTATTCTATATACCACCCCCTTATCCCACATTCGGTGTACACATACATTCTATATATTTATTTATATACCACCACATGTACAATAATCTCAAATTGTCAGTCATTCTGTTTTGTACTTTATGTAAATAATAATGTATTTTGCACTTCTGGTTGGCTGCTAACTGCATTTCGTTGGCTTTGTACCTGTACTTTGCACAATGACAATAAAGTTGAATACAACCTAATCTAATTTCACCCAAATGACCATACTTCCGTTAAGTATGAGTTTAGGCCCAAACATCTGCTGGTGATGGATTGAACGAGTGACTTAACACAACACAATTGTGGTGGGATTAGGAATCTGAATGACCCCACAGGTAATAAAACATAATATTTAATTTCTCGAAAACGCTGCTTCCTACAGCACAAGCGAACAGCAGCGTGTCACCTGGCTCGGAAAAGTCTGTATCAGTCAGCTGGAGAGCTCACCTGGAGGGCGACCGTAGATCTTGGAGGCTGATCCTTGTTGGCGTACGGACCTGACATACATCTTGCCCATGATGTGGTTTCAGTCGGTGAGGCTTATTTCCACAGCAAAGAGACAAAAACGACCAGTAAACAGAGAACCTACAGCATTTCCGCGCGACAACTAGCCGGAGCCCTCCGGAGGAACCCGTCAATTTCAAAACCGACCAAAGAGGGGCTCGACCAGATCGACATACGTCATGTGAGTAAAGCGCTTTATGGGAAATGTAGTTCCCGCTTTGGCTCGCTTTTTAAAACTTTTTTCCTCCGATTGTATTGTAGGACGCCATGAGTGATCTCGTAGCCTATTGGTTCTGCTGTGAGGTAAAACCGCTTAGCTAGGTCTTGATTGTACTTCCGGAATGAGAGCCACTGCTATAGCCTGCTTCCGGTGCTCTGCCACATCGGGTGGCTCCCGTCCAGATTCTGGTTGGACTGAGTTTGACAGGCTATAGTTGATGGACAAAATTAGGTTTGGTGATGCTTAAAAATCTGTATACCATTATTATTATTAATGTAACGTCAGTAAAGTGTCTTATATAAGCAGCTAAGATGAATATAGACCTTCTCCCCACATCAACCAATCATCAGACTGATCATTAACTACATCCTAACTGACTTAATTATAGTTCTGCAGGGAGATCAATCAGATCTGTTTAAAACCGGAGTTGCACTGAAAACTCATTTACAATCTACAGAGAGTGTCTGAAAACTTAAAACTTAAAAATATATAGCAAGTCCAAGCTTTCAATATGACCACGAATAAGATTAATTAAAAACCTAATTATAAATGTAACAGAGAAATAAAAAACTAGGAAAGACAGAAATCAATAAATCAGGGCTTCCAAAACCCTTATTTTATAAAATATTTTTAAAAATATTAATAAAATTATGATTAATAAAATAATGAACATGTAAAATAACTGAAGTGTAGGAATAGAAAAATAATAATAATAACAAAAAATACATAATAATAATAATAATAATAATAATAATAATAATAACAATACTGTTTTATATATAACGTGTTATGTTTGTTACATCTTTATAGCTCTGTCTATCATTATTTATTTATTTATTGACGTATTTAATAATTCACATATAACTACAGTATGTTATATAATAGGCTGCGGGCTGAGTGGAGGTGGTTAGAGTTTAAAATGGTCATGTGACACCAGTGAGTGGAGTTTTAGTTTATTTCGGTGACATGGTCGGTGATTCATGGTGAACACAACAGTTAAACTCTAATCTCTTATAACAACCAAATGTCATACTAGGTTTCATCCACAAGGTGTCAGCAACACACAGATCACAGACGTCCCACATAGGCGTGTATTACGTATGGACAATATCATCATCATCATCATCATCATCATCATCACCAAAATAATAATATCTGCACCCAGAAGGAGGTGTGAGGCTGCAGTGCTGTTGGGAAGGAAGAGGAAAGTTTCTCCCACAATCCAAACACACCCAGTAAACAATGGTCGTCCGTGGACGTCTAAAATATGTTTGAATATGTTCAGACACGTGATTTAACGTTGTTTCAGCGGTTCAGATGTTTACTGGGGAGGCGGTCTGCAGTTGGAGATGTGACCCTTTATGTGTGTTGGTGTGTTTCCCCGTGATTGACTGGTGGAATCCAGAATTTTCACACTGGTCCTAAAAGAACCAAAAAAAAAATAAAAAAATTGCGCCCTGGCCTGCTCTCCGCTTGTCCTTCACACTGCTTACTTCACCTGGACTTTCAGGCAGTCAGGGGCAAACCTTCAAGCAGCACTTTAAACCACTCTAACATCTATCAGCATATAGGAGACCAGAAATACGTAAACAATAAAACTAAATACACATGAAACGACTTCCATTACTAGTAAAAGTGCTTATAAAGGACTCAGAGAGTCTTCACAGGCTCACAGCTATGAGAACGTGAGTAACACCACCAGGCTGTCACGACTCGATTCGCTTACCGAGGCAGCCAACGTGTGATAATACCACCCACACTGTACATATTTCCAAAACAGAACTTTAGATATTAAATTGTGGTGGGTTTGAAAGTGGAACCTGTTGAGTGCTGCTGCTCTTCGCGGTGGGGGCAGACGAATTAGAGGTGTACTGATTTGAATCTGTACTTAGGGGGTAATTAAGACACATTCATGATGTTTATAGTAAAGCTCTTTTTGAATTTGAATATAAGGCATGGCAGATGAAAAGCAAAAACAGCAAAACTGACTTGAAGATATAGAGGTGAACAGACGTACATGTGTGTATATATAGATATATACATCTATAGATATATATCTGCATTCAAAATTAAGATTCAATATTGTTATATCTACACAGATCTTATTTGACTCTTATCCACAGTGATGCCGAAAAACACTGTGCATGCTGTCAGATCTCTACTGAGAGTTTGGAGCTGGTCAGTTCTCGTAGCAGTGACTTGGTCAGGTGTTTTCAGTACTGGAGACTAGAAAGAAGCTCGCACGGCTGCCATCCATTCAGCCTCAATTTCAGCTTCCTGATAACCTGAAGCTTTAAAAAATGTGGCCTGGGATAAAGCTTCTGGAGCTGCACGTGCGGGTCTAGCACCACGGGCTACGTGAAGGCTGTGGTACATGTGTTTCCTGATGACTGGTCGCAGTCCAGGTTTCTTCATATGCCGACCCTTTACAACAGGTGCTCTGCGCAACCGAGCTAGCTTCGAGAATGAGAGAACCCAGGGTTCAATCAAGACCCCTTTGCAATGCCCCCTAAGCGCAGGGGCCGAGCCAGGTGCGAAGGAGTGGCAAAGGAACAACTCCCTCAGAGCTCCGAGGGATGAACCATCGGGAGAGGAACTGGGGGACTCAGCAAAGTGGGAACCCGTCCTCATACCTCAGGTGTGTCGAACTCGCCTACTCGGTGAAGACAACCGGAGTAGCAGAGCACCAGTGACAGGATCAGGGTTTAAGAGTTCTATCAAATACTGACCAGAGATCACTCTGAAACTCATAACTGTGAGAGTGACCGTGAGAGAAACAGACCCTGAGGAGTTTCTGAATGAAACTCCACTACTGACCAGTGAACAACCAGTGACCCCTGCTGGGTCAGATTGTCATCTTTAAAATCTTACCCTGCTTCTTCTATTCTTTTTTAATCTCAATTTATTTTCAATGAAATCACAGGGGTTTAAAAAAGTATCAGGATATTAATCATATGCAACATCATCTACACATTTGTTTATGCCAATAAATAATAAATAAATAACCATAGATTATTAAATGTCATGGCAAGGTTACCAATGTTGGGTCCCTAGTATTTTTCTCTCAGTCCAGGATAGTAGCTACTAGAATAGCATATCAGTCATTAGCCACAAACCGTTATCGTAACAAACCAAGTACCACTATAAAGTCTTTTTTCTCAGGTCACACACAGTGGAGGGGGCTTGATTGATGTCAACTCTTACTAGCGCTAGTTTCACATCCTGAACTCCCGATATGTGGCTCCACTGGACCCCACCTCGGGAGCGTTGATAAAGATTGCCTCTAGAGACGGACGATAGGGTGCAGAAACTGGAATTCAGGAGCAGATGTCCTCTTGGTGGTGTGTCCTATGGGTTAGGGCCGTTATCAACTAAAATATATTTATTAGGTCAAAAGTAACATTTCTCCTCATTTTACCATCGCAGTCAACTTAAACCACTCGTGGGAAGGTCAATAAAGTTCACTATAGTACAATAAACTGGACAATTTTAATTTTTTGGATCTTCAAATCTATAACTAATGGCCAAATAACAGTAGTAGCAAACATTATTCATGGGGCATATAAATTCTATATCTACATAATTACGTACGTTTATTTACCATACATTATTAACAATATTACATAACTTTACATCAATTTATTATTTACATTCATTATTTACATCACACAAAAAATTCACACGGAGACAAATACACTACATTTAAATAAGGCAATAACATCCATGGACAATTAATACATTTTTGAAATGATTAAATATTATAAAAAACAAGCCACTTCTCTTTGCTTAATCCTCGTTCCCAGAAATTCTGAAGACGAAATTTCATCTACCAGCCCACACGTATATCGAAATTCCATAGAAAGCCACTGACGTGTAAATTCACATTTGCTATGATCTAATAAATAATGTAGATTAATGTGTGTGTTTTTTCACTGAGAAGGTAGAAAAGCAAGGTGCACAGCACTCATATAGTTTCCTTTTCCTGAGGTGAAAAACACGAAAAGACTTTTACAGTGAAGGAACAATACATGCTCAGATCCGCTCCTGAAACAATGGAGGTCATTTTAAAGATCTTTAATTTAGAATGCCAGCCCAGGCCAAGATGGCACAGGCGAATGCGCCGGGCCTATCGTTAAGCGGAGCTCAAGGGCACTGTTTAAGGAAAGGCCTGATTGTATTTCGGGGGATGTTTGAACAAGCGACACTCTTTATACACAGCAGGTCCCGCCAACCTCCGCAGTCCCAAAACTGCTGCCCCTACATACAACACAGTCAAATAACATCCAACACGGGGCCTCGACCACAGCCTGAAGTCTTCTCACGCTCGACAGATTCTGCATACAAAAAAATAACTTCATAAGTAATTTAACCTATTCCGATCACATGATTATTTATCCATCCTCAGTTGTTCCTTAGGACATAAGATATGCTTCGTTATGCATAACAGACCAGGTGCAGTTCAACAAAGCTGGCTTTGTTTTTCTGTACCTTGCATATAAATGAGAATAATTTCTACCAGCATAAAAACTTTACTTCTTCTTGTTTTTTTGTGTTTTAAAACACCTCCAGTGGAGGATCAATGGGCCTTATGCAGTGGAAATCTATTCTCCGTCGTACCCTACTAACAGGCTGACACATCTGTGCAGTCCCCACTCTTATGCCTGCCCGACCTTCAACACAGCTTTTTTTTTCCTCAGGTTCTTGTAGGTCTTGCACAGTATCCCTTAGAGTTAAAGTGGAACAATCGAGCGCAGCAGTGAGTCACTAATCTTCAGTTCTATGGTCTGCAATACCGTGGCCCGTGCTGACTGTTCCCACGGTGATCTCAGCGCCGATGCGCACCATGCTGCACTGTAGTTGTCGCGACACTGTCCATCTGGTGGCTTCACATACATAAACAGAGGCACACTTAACTGCTAAAGGGAGGCAGCGCCTTTATACGCGGAAGAGCTGCAGTGCCACATTTACAGCAGAGATATTCATCCTTCAACTATCGAGCCCCAATGAATTTCTCACTCGCATTAATGCAGTTCGGGCGTGGGTCCACCTCTAAGTGTGAAAAAGGATACTCGGTGTTGGGGAAACTATGTCCTCCAGCATGCGCTGGACGCCTTAACCGGTGCTTGGGCCAACTGCAGACTTGAGGCCTGTGGCTGATCTCCTTGATCCTGATGCATTTCCACCGAACAAACTGCGAGCAGGTTCCTTCAGGGGGACATCTGATTACTTCAGCGCATGGTGTGTAGACCTTGAGTGTTTTTATTTGGACCATGACGATCCCGAGAGTAGCTCGGGTTCTGGGAGTTTTGTAGGAGTCCATCCTGTTGAAGTCCTAGAGGACAACGAAACAAAAAATTTTTTTTAAACAACAGTGTCACGACACCAAGTATTTATGATCAACATCAGGTATGTGTTTCCATGTATCTCACAGTTTTAAGACTAGTCGTAAACATGAATAATTAAAAAGTACAGGCTTAAGGATCTGGAGAGAATTAGAGCTAGATGCAGCTTCAGACAAATGATCCAAGATAGGGGTTGGTCCCCTGGTTACTAACGAATACCATCTAGCCCGTGAGTTAGGACGCTATTCGGTCATGAGGTCCCACTAGGTCACCAAACAGCAATGGTAGCTGGGTTGACTACTGGGGGGGGGGATACTCCACGGGGGGCACCTGCAACTGATACATCAGGGGTTTGTTTCATCGGACCTGTCATCTAACTCCAGACTATGATAGCTACACGGCACCAGGTGGGTGATTACCAACACATACTGCTGGTGCATATTTGGCCACGAACCCCCATATTTTTTACTGCTGGCTGGTCGTCCCAGCTGCCAATGTGTCGGTGAGAACTCTGTCCTACTGACACCACACCACACGACGACCACTCACAGCGCACAGCACGGTGGAAAAGGAACCACCGTTTCATGTGTGTTGTGGTGTCCAGGACCATAGTTTTATTGCTTTACGCCCATTGCCGATAACTCATCCTGGCAAGTATCAAGTGCAACACTACCAAACACCATCATCCTCACGAGGGACACACATTTGTGATAAGGGCGGGGGGGCTCGGATTACGTTTCCATGAAGGAGTCGATTGCTCGGTACGAAGCCTCCCTGTTTTAAACAGAAAACGCACAGAACGACGTCCTGATCAGTTTATTAATCTAGACTTTTGTATTTAAAGATTATCTTGATGGCTCCTGAAGGTAGACATCTTATACCAGGGGCTTAACGGTTTTGTCCTCCACATGCCTGAGATGGTGCGGTATTCTGGGTCTCACTGCAACTAACAGACATGAAAACAATACCCTAACACATGAGGTCGGTGTATATCGCAGCTGCACTTCGACAAATCATGATCTAGAGTCCATTCATGTGTCCAAGACTGTCATAAATACAAAGATATCTGATCTGATAACTCGGAATGGCTTTGTGGACACCCAGGTCCTGAGACCCTCATCATTAAGACGTAAAGGACTTACTCTAATGGCTACTGTGTGTAATAATAACAACATGACTATGGTATTAAAATGGCTTTTTAATTTCATTTTATTAATTTATTTATTTTTAGTTGTTAGGATCCGAGTAACAGTCCCTTTTTTTAAAAAGTAAAACAAACACAAACTTACCATCTTTCTTACCAAAATAGATGTTCAGGTCTCCTGCTACTGTGTTGTTTGGAGAAGCGCCGGAGCGACTGACGAGACTTCCGGTTGTGAGCTGAAATGTTGCATACCAGAGTAAGAAGGAGAAGCGCAGACAGATGTTAAAATGTCCCCCCTGTCGGAAAAACAACCGCCCTTCACAAGCAGTTCCACAAAGCAGTAACATAGGGAATGATCCCATCATAAACAACAAAGGATGGGGTCATTAATTGTGGTTACTGGTATCTTTTTGAAATTTTTAATAATTTTATCTGGATATTTTGAATCTCTGTCAATCTCATTTCTGATTGTCCCAATCAACCAGCACCATTAAAAACAAACCTAAATGTATTCAAATGTAATGTCTAGATTTGGTGTGTTAGTGGAGAAATCAGTACCATTGACTGGCATCAACAATGACCCTAATGTCATGTTACTAGTTTAAAACCGTGTTCCCAGTTCTGAATGTACCAGATATTTAAAAATTCCCTGTCCAGATTAAAGTATCCCGTCCACTTTTTATATTGTATTTTTTCTTAAATAAAGTTTTCTTTACTAGTTGTGTAAACATTGTAAACAGTAAATATCTTTATTTAGTAAGTTAGTAGGCTGGGTTTGGAGAGACGCCTGGCTGGAGGTCATCACTAATTATTAACTTGATTTATTTAACGTTCATCAGAACATAAAGCCTCATATCCTTAACGTTAACACTCGTTTCTATACTGTACTGTACTAGCAGCTTTAAACCATCAGCTCCACCTTCTCACTTTAAACAC